>JASDQU010262375.1:906-15552 GCA_032191745.1 Picea mariana
GGACCTAATTACTACTCCTCGGTGCCTTGATACCTACTTTCATTATCGATAGGTTGTCTCGCGTTTGTTAACGATATACCTTCATGATCGCTAATCAAATGAAGTCTCATTATGTTCGACCTCAACTCCTTTATTCACATGATGTAGACTTGCACCTTTGGCAGATCGTGTAGAAGACTTGAATACATTAGTTCATAGTTGCAACTCTCCTAAGTTGTTTCTATCATTCATTGGACCAGACCTATATGACTTCAGTGATCGTGGGAGATCAAATCGTACTCCATTATATATAGATATCTTCAGATTGATTTTGAGATTGGTTTTCACTGGGCCTTGTTCGTGACTATGACAGCCTATGACATGTATCTACCTTTGTATTGCTTATTCATGGCCATGAACAACTATTTGGTATATTTCCACATGGATCTGCAGTGTAATTCAAATTGGCAACCATGTGCACGAAGTAATTATGGATTGTAATATTCTTATGAGAAACTAGTTCGTCCAACGGAGTCTCTATTACTCCACTTCTAGGAATTATAATGTATTTTGGCCATCATAGATACTCCTCTGACCTCACACATTAGGGAGCATCTGTTATAGCAAGAATTTGCCTCACCCCATGCAACTTGCTCAGAAGGCCTTTTCCATTTCCCTATGCAGACTTGAAATCCCTTTTTGCAATTCCCAGAGCTAAAAATCATATTTTTCCACATAT
Organism: Picea mariana; assembly: GCA_032191745.1. Lineage (NCBI taxonomy): Eukaryota > Viridiplantae > Streptophyta > Pinopsida > Pinales > Pinaceae > Picea > Picea mariana. The sequence goes on from JASDQU010262375.1 coordinate 1,625, forward strand.
ACGCGCCCTAACAACTATACAACACGTGTATACGTGGGTTGCACCATTACAATCTGTGTACATCGAGTTTTGAGCTCAAAATTAAAAAATGGTGGTGGGTTTCCATGTCACGTCACAAGATCCATGATCCTTGGCCTTCCATATACTATAAACGTTCTGACTCGGCCCTTTAGTTCCATTTGAAGGCTATAGATGGGCCATATCCAATATGTGGAAGAAAGGAGAAGAATTCAACTTTGAGAGAAAAGTTACTCTGGAGAAATTATTCACTTCATATTGAGTCTGCATCCCTTTGTCCTTTTAAGTCTGAACACAATGTTCATCCCCCAAGCTCTTCCCTCTTTGATGGAGAACATCATTGTCTCTCTTATATGAACTTGCCTTTGGTGGAGGATTGAAGTGGTGGAGGCCCAGTTGAAAGGGACATAGTTTCTCGGTTTTGAGACATGCCGACACGAAAGTTTGTCATTCATACACTTATGTTGATTATATTTTATTAGAAATACTCTTTTCTCGTCCAATTATTGTCTTGCAAATATTTGAATTGTTATTCCATGGGCATATTTGTTATGAATATTGATCGATTATGTTATTATATGTGCTAACTATATATATTATCGCCACATGCTTGTGTATCTTGGTTGTTGAGGACAAGTTGCAGGTGTATAGCTTTGAGTCGAGTGCTCAATGGTGGTCTTCTTCGAACGTCCGGACAAGGTAGGCTCTTTATCTTGTCTTGTTAGCATCTTTGTTTATATAGAGCATACTTGAGACTAGAGTTGATTTCTGCAGTCATTCTGTCTATTGTGGTTTACCCCATGCCATAGAGTGATTTTCCTTGTAACAAGTGGCCAACCTTTGGGGAAGGTTTGCAACTGGGGGTCCCTTGAGGGGTTATCGTACCATTCCCGACCATACTTACCACTTTTCACTCATTGCATTCCCATCATATTGCCCTCTTCTAGGCCCTTTGACTTTCGTGACCCAAGATTGGCATGTACCTCATTTCATGGGAAGAAGGGGTTGAAGGCCCAGGGGGATGGTTGCTGGAAAAAGATAAGAGCCTAAAATAAACCTTCTAGATGCACGCCTAGTCAGGTCTCGAGAATGATGAATTGATTCTCTTGAAAGAATTGAAGACCTGCACAATATCAAACACATAATAAATATCCCGCTTGAATACAAGACTAACACAAGTGCGTTACAACGCTTTATATGGTTACCCATATGCACTTTGTGGACCTCTTTGTTCAAGTGACACTATGTTACTGGCCCCCAAGCTAATTGATTCACTATTGGGAGTGCACACGTGTTTGGATCTTTAATTAATTAATAAATGGCAATAAATGGGCTTGGAAAAAGGTTGCATTGAGGAAAAATATGCAACACACCCCCTACAAAGACACCCATAAATGAGACAATACAATCCCTTGTATGTCACGAAACTCATTGAACTATGAATTATAAACCCCTATCCACCTCATCATCCACTACATAACCTTGAAAGACCATCCTTGGAAGCATCCCCTACTTGAGGGTTTTGGTCTACCCAATAGGACTTTTATGACACCCCTCCCATACCTAAACTTGGTCAATGGTATAGGGTCTTGGATCATTTGTTTGATTTGATAAGGTAGTTTTGATGCACATGTTTAGGTGTCTTGCTTATTAGATGTGGTTTACACTTGGCATGATATCTTTGACTTGAGATCTTTGGAGGGTGTACCCTTTTGTTTTGCAGGACCTTGCTTGGTGGCCACTTTTGGGAGAACAAGCCTAGCTTGGGCTTCCATGGGGCAAGAATCCCACAGGTTGGATGCTATAGGCCCGCACACCGGATCATAGAGACATGCCTTCAGAGGCTTGCATGACATCATGGAGGATCTTATCCGATCCCTCTTACCCAAACGACTTGCCTAGGAGAGGCAAAACGTCACCTTTTAAGGCTTGACGTCATGCTTGAGGGGGTTTGATGGTGATGGAGTTATTGCACATTAACACTTGGCATATTTTGACCGTAGGAGACATGGATGGACCCTAGCACAAGAGAGGAGGCTCAAGGAGGCTCAAGGAGCCCCAACGACCTCTTCCTTCTTCTCCAACGACTTGGAAATGTGTCAAAACGTCCCCTAAAGGGGTGACATCATCTTACTTTTAGGGTTTCTAATGTGTTAAAGTGAAAATTAAATATTATTATTTGGTTCAAGGGGTAAGATAAGGGTCATTGACCCCTTATCTTATGTTTTACCCTTGCTAAGTGGAAAAACTATGTTTTAAGACTTTTGTATAAATAGAGATCATATTTCATAACATAACTCTCCCATTGTGAGAGGTACTTGGCTGAAATTTTCGCTATTCTTGGGAATTATGGTCTCTCTCTCTTGTGCAAATCTTTTTATGGTGCTATCTTTTGGTAAATGGATGAGGAGTGATGCACACTTCTTGGATGATTGTTCTCTTGATGCTTATGGTGAATTTGCTTGGTGAAACTAGGGTTTGATCTCTCTCTCTCTTGGAATTGGTAAGGAAAAAATCTGCATTGTTAGTTATTTCTTGCTCTTTCTTGGTTATGGTTGTTTGAAACCCTAGAAGGAGTATGTTGGATACACCCTCCATTAAGCTTCATCTGATTTGCTAAAGTTTACAAGTTATTTTGCAAGGGTTGCTAGGAGGAATACGAGTGTGTATACCCTCTTAGATTTACCCTAAGTTTGATTGGCATACCCTAGGAAGTAAAAGGGTTTACACCCCTAGGGTCTTTGTTGATCTAACTCTTTATTCTAAGACTCCATATACCTCTCAAAGTTGTCGCCATTTGGTGGTTGGGTCAGGCTTTTCCCAACCTACAACTTGTGCGATAACAGGTTCATTACTTGGGATGAGCCATTTTAGAAAGGAGCAAGAATATCGTCAAGCTAAGAATGTTGCAGAAGGAAGAATATTAGAAAGCTAGGAGACTCCTTATATAATAAATAGTGCATAGGACCAGAAGTATGGGATGACATGCAACTGGACATCAAGCAAGAATTTTTCTGACTAGTACAAGAAGCTCCAAAGAGGTATGTTACCCCATCAAATATCAGCTACGATCCACACAATGTAAAACTCTATTCATTCAAGGAAGAAGAATACATTATTTTCAGAACATTGAGCCAATACAAAAATTTATGTAAAGTTCTTGAGCAAATAGAAAGATCAATAGCTTACTGCAAGATTTGGAAACAATGACCAGGACCAAGAGGCAGCATTTCCATTTGACTTCATGTTGTCAGAGCTGACAGCAAAGTACTACTAGATGATAAGCTAAAATGCTATGACTGGGACTGGGAGGGGCCAAAAAGACGCTATTTATGTAATGTAACAAAGAAGACACAAGATATTACTACTGACCAAGGAAACTAGAAGTAACCCAAATTGAGTCTCCACCACCAGAACCAAACTGGTCAACTTGGATCATCAATGAATGTGAAGAATTAAAAAACCATACTCCACAACCCCAGTTGTAAAATCTATGTAGAAGGGGTTCCTAAAAGRAATATGGAGAACATCGAAAGGCAGAAACTATACTCTTTTAGAAATCCAGCTGACGATTTTGTGGAATGAAGTCTTCCAGATGATGAACGAAAAAGTTATTTATGACTATCAAAACTCAGAGAGAAAAAATATGTCAAAGGGAGTTACATGAAATTTGGGGGAAATTACATTAGTGTCACTTATCTTTTTATTTAATGTCACTTTAGTGCAATCAAACTTTAGTAATTAATATCAAAACGGCATCCAAACTTTAAAAGAAATCAGTACAACGTAGTAGAAATAGTGAGCTCGAAGGAATGTGTAAGAAACCAGACCTGGTTCAATATTACGAAGAGCCTTCAACCTTGCTTTTGCATTTTCTATCCACAATATGTGTGCATTTGGATCTGGAAATACAATTGCACTATTAGGATGCTTCATACTACTTGTCCACCGTCAATCTTAATAGGAAATGTAGTATTTGTGATAAAGAAGGAACTAAGAGATGTAATTTGGTGCAAAATTGTTGGGAGAAAAAAACAAGGGCCATGGACCAAGGAGTAATAAAAGCATTATAAGATGACACTGGTAGATATTTGGGTAATGGTTTTTAAAATCAATCTGTTCTAAAGAAAAACTAAATATTTCATAGCACTTCAACAACCAAAACTAAACAAAGAGTCTTATACAAACTGCTAGAAAATATAATTATAATCAAAGGGAAAGAACATCATATAAGTGGCCTCTCACATTCATACAGTGAAGAGACCAAACATCGAGAAGGACAAGGACTAAAGTTAGGGTTGCCACCCTGCATGCCTAATTGCCAGATAGACTCACACATAGCATTAGGTATTTGTTTTCAGGGTGCATGTTAAGTAAAATAATTGCAGGAATTAATTTGCATCAAGCAATTGGCAATTTTACAACAAAGAGAAATTATAAAAGAGGATGTTGCAAAGAAACTATAAGATAACAGAATTATTATTGCTGGAACAATAGTAAACTAATAGAATTATTGCTGGTATGATAGTATTATTGGAGTGGAAAGGATTCGTATTGAGAAGGTGGCAAACATAACTGATGGAGAACAGGCATAGCTTAGTCTTCTGCACAAGACAAAGGACTGTCCTTTTATTATATGCAACTTTTTTCTGAGACAGGGGCTTACTGGGCAAAAAATAAGAAAAGGACATAAGCTTATATATCTTGCCTCGACTTACAGGAAATAAAGTACATAATTGCCTGTAGGATTGAGAAAGGAGGCAAAGCCAGGTCTATTTCAGAAACATCATAATGATCCATTGCAAATCAATTGGAACTGGCACATTGGCCATATCATTACCACCAAAGGCTAGGGCTCTGAATAACAGTGTACAAGCTACATTGCACCAAATGGTCACAGGCTATCTATCAGTTAAGAATATAAACTGATGAGCTAAAAAGAGAAGCTGAAAGATACCACAATCATGATTGTACATTGAGGGCAGCATGTAAACAGCACTACCCACAGTTGTTTCAACTGAAATAGATGCTGATGCAGCTGCAAGGAGATCGGTATGGTATCCTCCAATCAACTCTATCCGGAAAACGTTTGCACGGATGCGAGCCAGAATACCAGAGTACCATTCTTTTGTAAGAACTTACACTATGTCAAAGCACAACAAAGCCACATAAGCACAGAAGATAAAAGTCCCTTGGAAACATTCCACTCAAATATACATCCACTCATATATATTAGCACTTTAGTATGATAATTCAACATATTTTGAAGGATACAGGTCAACAGGCCAGGATGAATGTCGGTGTTCTTGAAATTGCGTACCAATAATTCAAACTCATCTTCCCACTGTAAACTTAAGGAAACACATAATAAGTTAGAATTAGACATCTTCATTCAAATTTGAAGCGTTTCATTTATTGCAAGAAACAAAATTATCCTTCAAGCATATTTTCAACAATGTAACATTATAACTTCACAGATGAAAACAAAGTTTAACTGAGTTGCCAAATTGGCACCCCACTCCCAGCTACTCCCACATTTGACATAAGGAACTATACATTGTCATATGAGAGTTGTGGAACACGGTAATTGAACACCTCACCAATACTTGGAATGAAAATCCATTAATTACTCGATGAAATCTGCCTTGTCGTAAAAGTAAAACTAGAGAGAATCCTTACCATTGAAGACATTCCATGAGAAAAAATTGCTGGCTGAAGAATATCAAGGTTGTCTGCAGATGCCATGCCTGATATAACCATGCAGGCAAAGCGTTTTACCAGCAATGGGTACTTCAATCCTTTCACTCTTCAGGGAAGGATATCGAAAGAACAGTTCCAGATTTTCCAAACATCAGTGGCCCATTTAATATATAAACATTAGAAGAAAATATTCAGTCAGCTAAAAAATTAAGGATGACAAGGTTGCAATATAAACTAATAAAAAAACATATTTTATAAGGCCATATCTCTACAAGTAAAATTCAGATAGCATCAGATTAAACTTGAAGTCATCAGCTTAATTTAATTCGATATTTTGCTAAAATGAACTTCAAAAGTTGAAGACTGAGGGTTTTCAGGAGGATAATAGCTTGGGTATCAAGGATATGGCTTCCAAGTAGATGAATTTTCATACATGATTTGTACTAGATTTTTTGCAGGGGCTTCAAATTGGCTCAATAAAAGCTCTGATACCATGTCAGAATTCTTGCAGTCACACAGCTCAGAGATTCGGCTTTCACACCATGTAGACATTCTCATAGAGGCATAGCTCTGCTATGAAATTTAACACTTCTATGAAATACACTTAACAAGAAATAGACTCTAGTCATTGTCATCGCAGGATTTGTAGTTGTGCAAAGCCCAACACAAGATCACCAAATCTTGCGTAACTACAGGATATCCTACCACTGTCACCTTAGTAAGAACTCCCCTTGTTTTAGTGACAGAGGAGGTCCACCACAAGGGAGGCTTCCCTGGTGACCTCAAGGGATCAAAGTAGCAAGTTTGATAGCCAAGCCTATCACCCCCTCCCTTGATAACCGAAGTCAATGTCTAGGTCGAAGGAAAAAGAGGTATGAAGTTTGTATGAATACCTGCCTGGAACAAGAACAATTATAGCATATATAATGTGATTTCCAAGTACAAGCATACAATAAATACTTCTTCAAGACACTCGACAATAGATTTGCTATGGCTGTTATGAAATTGCAGCAGTAAACTGTGATGTCCCCTTCCTATTGATCATGACGGGAGGACGACTTAGTAGCCTATACGACTCCCGTAGGTTATATAGCTAGTAGAAAATGGGAGTCACGGGGATTTATTTAGTGTCACCTGGTTAGAAAATGTCATGTTTCTAAAGTGACATTAAATAAAAAGATAAATTATTAATTAATTAAACATTAAAAAGTAATTTTTAATGTTTAAGTGAAAATTAAAGAAGAAACAAGGGTGAGGTTTGATTTGGTCAAAAAGGGGAAAGATCTAGAAGGCTCGGAGGAAGAATAAAAAGAGGGGGTAGCTCTTCACTTTAGCATTATGATTTGATTTCTCATTTTGGAATGCTCTTGGAGCCAAGTTTTCGTTGGGGTTTTGACAAAACCCTTCCACCAGTGTTTTGGTTTCGGTGGTGCAACACCCACCCTAGCTAAACAAGAGGGGGGATCCARCTAGGATTTCCACARCAATTTCATCTTGTGATTTGTGTTCAATCAATTACTGCATCAATTTTTTTGGGAGAGTCGTGGAGTTCCCTTGGAGAGYYGATTTGCCTTTTTGCAGGTTCATGGGTATTGAGGGAGACTATAAGARATCTGTTRTCGTCCTAATACACACTTGCAAACGTGAGCTAAGTCCGACTCACTTAGTGTGTCCTTGGAGGCACAATGCCTAGGTTCACTGCCCACGCTGTCACTTTGACCGGAACCTCTTCCGTCTAGGCTTACTCCTAGGGAAGCCAAACGGGGTAGACCTTAGTTACTAGATGTGTTAGAGTTAGGTTCTAGGAGTTAATTTTAATTTGTTAAGGTTAGAGGGGATTCTAATCCTAAGATGCTAAGGCAACCATGCAAGATGCAAGGGTTAGCATGARAAGCAAGCCTTTTCCCTAGGTCAACTAAGACTAGTGCCTAGAAATTGGGCAAGGGGTCAACTATGTTCAAGGGTGGTTCTTTACAAATATTACAAATTACTTACAATTTTACAAAAGAATACCATATACATTTACTTACAATAAAGAATGCAAATWACACAAGCAAACTAACCACGTTTATCTTTTATGTGTGCAGGATAYGAGAGATCAAAGCATCAAAGCATATCACCACATATATAAGATCATCATCAACACATTATATCATCACAARATTACAAATATTTGGAAAAGTTAAGCACAATTATTTTGAAGATTATTGAAGATGWTCAACACTCTCAACTTATTAAACCTCCAAGTGTTTTACTAGATTAGGTCTAAGGTTTAATAGTTAGGATTTTCTTAAGATTTACAAGTTTTATTAGCTTTCACCAAAGCCTCCTCCTATTGCCAAATAACTGCTGGATGCTCAAGATAGTATGGCAACAAGGCCAACCCTAGCAGAACCAGTCAGCCCAGAACAAGAGTACTTCCCGGAGAGGACACACACTTGGTGCGCCACGGGACAGTCCCCTGCCACTACCCTCCGTTGTTTTCCTCAAGCCTTGTTTTAGATGGTGAAGATGGTGGTCTAAGGTACCCTAAAGTAGTCTATTAAGTATGTATAATGATTAGGTAAACTTTTAGATAATTATTAGAGTGTTTAAGAGATTCTAAAGCACTTTTTAGGTGTAATTTAGTGATATGGCCGAAACTGTTATTAGCTTTATAAGTGTGTTGTCTTAAGCTTAATCAAATGAGTAAATCAACACATGTAAACCAAAATAAGAAATGGCTGAAAGAGTAAAGATACTATCACATGCACAATAGTAGTTTGCCAAGAAACAAGAGATCTATGGCAAGAACAACTTGCCTTAAAGAGAAGAAAGAAAATTTATATGTTTGCCTACTTAACGATTCAACACATTCCAAGCCCAAGTAAGTAGCTTCCAATAGATGTAAACAATAAACCAATGAACCAATTACTTGTTAAACACTTAAGATATATGAAGCATTAAGAATTATACCATGTGCATAAGTAAGAAATATAAGAAGCTTGAAATGAAACTAAGCAAGATCTAGTTAGAGTATTTTAAGTGTGTTGCCCAATAGGCTTAAGATAATAAGATAGATCTAGAACATAAGCATTAAGAACATATTAAACATTAGATCACATCACACCATATCAAGTATTAACACTTATCCTTACCTATTTGGGGTATTCCTCTCCCAACTAGGTCGGTTATTAAGTTATATTTGCTTAGTTAAGTTAAGTTTCTTTGAGATCTTAGTTATTAGGGCAAACCATGAAAGAGGAGCAAGAAAGTAAACTAATCTACAATCAAACAAGCAAACCCCATGGCCTAGGTTGTGAAGGTGCCCACACCTTCAAAACCTCATGGCCAAGATAGGAAGAAACTAAAAAAAATGAAAATGCTAGATCTAGCCTACGTCCTACCTACCCCAAGGTTCATAGAAGAGGGGAGGCCGTACCACTTCCCCTCTTACACTATGAGCTCAAACAAACAAGATAAAAAAGAGAAGAAGTGCACTATTAAGCTAGAAAATGAAAGGAGGGGGTTAGGAATAGCTACCAAATCCCCCAAAGGGGTCTTGAAATGTTGTGTGTGTTTCTTTGGGGTAGCCAAAAGCCTCCAACCAGATCTGACATACCTGCAAAAATAGCAAGCTTTGCTTGCTAGGATGGCTACACACAACCAAGAAAAGTCAAGGAAACCCTTGCCCTTTTGGGGCAAGAACTTTCCACAAGAAAAAGATATATTTGATATAATATTTTGACCTATCTAAACAATTATATGCTAGCTGAAAATGACATGAATGAACAACAATATTAGGAGAGGAGCAATAAATCTAGAGAGTTGGAGTATGTGAGAGCTTCAAGTGACCCTTCTCCTAGAAGGAGTTCCCAATGAAACCCTAGAGATGAACCTGCAAGATCCTTTCAAACAACATGCATACAATAGATAATATGTTGATGTATTGCAATTAAATGACACTTCTATTTAACCACACACATCAAGATATATAAACCAAATAGGCACATGCTCTATTAGATCTACTTAGATAACACTTTACCTAAGATCTAGTGTTGCAAGTACTTAAAAAAATCAAAACAAGGTTACCTCCCATGCATAAGAAAAATAAGCATACGCCTTAGTCTTCTTGTTGTCCTCCAAAGCTTCTCCAAAATTATATTACTCAAGAAAATGGTTTTGGAGAGAAATACTCCAAAACCCTAGAGCATAGAATGAAAATGAAATGGAATGAATGACTAGAGAGAGAGAGAGAAAAATCAAGTAGCATAACAATAGCTCAAGATATGGTGAGTTGGGGAGGAAAAAAGAGATCCATTTATACTTGGAGAGGCAAACCTACCTCTCTTGGATCTAAGCCAAGTGTCCACCACCAAGCAAAAGAGTAGATCTCTAGGCTAGGGCACACTTCCTAGGGTTTGCACAATGGATCTAGGGTGTAGAAAAATAGAAAAAACAATTAGATAAATCCAAGGGCATGTAGGAAGCATGGGATTCATGCCAAGGTAAGTGAAGAGACTCAAATAATTTTTAAATAATTATTTGTGGAGTTTCTAGAAGAGGGAGGGCGCACCACTTGGGATGAGGGACAGGTGATGAGGGGTGAGAGATGAGTGAGGGGTGTTGGGATTACACAAGACTCCATAGGAGAGGTGTGGGATCCGTGCTAAGGTGAGAGGAAGAGTCTCAATCAATTAAAAACGTAATTTTCATTGGAGAGACAAGAAGGAGGGCGTAACTCTCTTGGAGAGCGCTCCCCAAGGTCAAAAATCAACCCAAATGCAAGGATGGGTGATGTGGAGTAAGTGGGGTCACCTCTAGGGGTGATAACAAGGCTAAATGAAGTGAAAGCTCAAGAGAGGGGGCCACACTCAAGTCACAAATTAATTAAAAAGGGAAAAACGTCAATCCCCCTAGGGGGGCGCAACTTTTGAGTGTGGAAGGTGGGTAAGGGGTTAGACAAGGTTGAAAAAGGTTGGGAGGCTAAGGTTATGCTTAGGGGGTCTCTCTCTAACCATCATTTCAACATTTTACATCATCTAACTCATTATTACAATTTTTACATCTTGCCATGTTTGGACTTTAGCAATTAAAATTGTTGTTTTAGACTAACTGACACTCTGGGTGGACTAACCCATGGCTAAAGTTGTCTGACTGAGTTGAAACTTGGTCCATGGATGTAGGGGGTGCTATTCCATTTCTTTTGAGCACAAATACCCCGATCAAAAATCCAAGGATCCAGTTTTTACAATTATTGCTCAAAAATAATTAATTAATCAAATAATTAAACCTCCAAACTTAGGGAAATTTAATTAAAAATTAATTAATTAAAAAAAAACTAATCTAGACTCGACGGAATTCCGCGAAACTTTTTATGATGTCTTGCACGATCATTTACAATGATTTCCCTATATAGTTACCAAGACATAAGCCCACTAGAATGTCGTTCACCACTTTGGAGGACATATGCAAAGTGAGAGGGAAAAACTCAAGGGAAATCAGTAAGGCTGAAAAGCCCAACTGATAACCTGAGGATGAAAAACCCTCGGTGAAAGGAACTCTCCCAGTGAACTAATCCCAAGGTAACTGACCTAGACATGACTCATGTAGACCTATTACATTATGAACCCACGCAGGGGTGCGTAAATTCCAATTACAAAAATAAGTGTTGGGCCAAACACTGCCCTGTAGAACCAAAAGTCTTCGACAATCCTGGCATCTGATGATGCATCTCTTCATGGCACATGAGTTGACCATCGGATCTAAATGGGCGGTCAACATCTGGCTCCACATGGGGACGTGTGTTCGATCTTCTCACTTGGAGACGGAGAGCATACAAGAATCCAGCACCTACAAAACAGAGTGCTCACCGTAGTGCACACCAATAACCAACATTAGAATACATTTATACATGATCAAATCAATGAATGCTATACAACATTTACATAATGAAATAACTAAAGTATAACATCATAATTTACAACAAATAAATCTATAGTACATAAAAAAATTCTAAGTACATATTTACATAATGAATGAAACAATACAAAATTGAAATACAAGGAGAAAGGTTAGAGATACGTTACAGAGGGTGTCCATTCAGACACCACGTTGCCCCATCATCTATAAAAGAGCTTGAGCTGCTACCCATTCCTCGGAATGCTGATGGGCTCACCATCCAAATGGCTGAGATGAAAAGAATTCGGCACTGCTATTTCTCTGATCAAGTATGGCCCTAGCCATAATCTGTCAAATTTGTCGTGTTTTCCAGGTTTCTCTCTGCCTTTATCCCATAGTAAAACTGTATCACCCGCAATGAAGTCCCTGTATCGGCCTGTCGAAAGCTTTCTTAACTTTAACCTGATTTTTGCAATTTTGATCATAAGCCCTTCATCTGATTTCATCTAACTCAATGATCTGATTGACCCTGTTCTAAACTGCATCCTGCTCTGTAGAAGTGTCCTCAACTGACCCATAAGTAGGAAGTCTAAGATGCACTGGCAACCTAGCCTCCAATCCATATACTAGTTCAAACAGACTCTTTCCAGTAGCTGCTTTCTTTGTTATTCTGTCTGCCCATAATGCAAGTTTAATTTTACTATCCCAAGATTTCTTGTTTTCACCGACTATTTTCTTTACAATGGTCATTAAGTTTTTATTACTTGATTCAGCTTGACCATTGCCTTGAGGATAATAATCTGATGCATGTGATAAGATAATACCATACTTGAAACAAAACACTGACATCTCGGCTGAACAAAAGGCCATGGCATTATCTGTCACTATTTTTGATGGGACCCCAAATCTAGTTATAATTTTGTCTTCAAGGAAATCCATCACCACCTTTTCATTTGCATTCTTCGTAGGGATGGCTTCAACCCACTTTGTAAAGTAATCTGTGGCTGTAAGAACCCAGGAGAACCCATTACTTGAATTATTGTTAAATTGCCCGATGAAGTCCAAACCCCACTGTTGAAAAGGTGCTTCAACCACCACTGGTTGCAAAGGGAGTGGTGCTAACTTCTGCTTTCCTGTGAAAAGCTGACATGAATCACATTTCCGAACAAGCTGATGTACATCTGAAAATATAGTGGGCCAGTAATATCCTGCTCTAAGGATTTTGTGGGTAGTAGTTTTAGTTGCAAAGTGTCCTCCACAAAACCCTCCATGGAATTCATCCATTAGTTCCTTTGACTCAACGTCATCCCCACATCTAAGGATAACTCCATCAGGATTTTTCCATCCTAATCCATCTCTAGTAAGGACATACTTAGAAGATTTTAAGCTCAAAGCCCTTTTCTTGTGTCCTACTAGATGCCTTGGACAAGTTAGATTCTTAAGATAGAAAATGATGTCTGTATACCACTCTACTTGTTCAAGTTTCAGTAAGTTAGGATGCCATTCTTCACTATTGATTTGGTTAACCATATCCAAGGCTTGCTCATTACTCTCTGTCAACATTTTCGCCAAGCCTTGACCCTTAATCAATTTAGTTGGTTTAATCTCCAAATCATATTCTTGGATTTTAGCAATCCATCTACCCCTCGAGCCCAATCCTTCCACTTGAGACAGCACATCTTTAACCGCGGAATTAGGAACATAACCAATCACCTTGGAATATCCAATGAAGACTCTGAAATGTTTGAGTGATTTGACTAAGGCATATGCTTATTTCTCAAACATGGGATACTTTAATTCTGAATTCTGCAAGGCCCTACTCATATATGCAATAGGCTGATCATGGCCTTGGTCATTTTTCTGAAGCAACACACCAACAATTGTGTCTTCAGAGGCAAGAGAGAAGATATGAAATTCCTTCTCATAATTTGGACTGATAAGAACCGAAGCTTCACATATGGCAGTCTTGATCTGTTCAAAAGCTCATTTACTTTCATCATTCCATTCAAATTTTACATCCTTCTTAAGTAGCTTATATATAGGTTTCATGATCTCAACATAGTTAGGAATGAACCTATTGACCACCCATTTAGCACTGGTGGTCAACTCATGTGCCATGAAGAGATGTATCATCAGATGCAGTATTGTTGAAGACCTTGGTTCTACAGGGCTGTGTTTGGCCCAACACTTATTTTTGTACTTGGAATTTCCGCACCCCTGCGTGGGTTAATAATGTAATAGGTCTGCATGAGTCATGTCTAGGTCAGTTACCTTGGCATCGGTTCACTGGGAGAGTTCCTTTCACCGAGGGTTTTTTATCCTCGGGTTAT
>JASDQU010262379.1:0-15552 GCA_032191745.1 Picea mariana
TAAGAGCTCTAAGGAATAAGGCCCCCGCCTTATTGCGTGCCCCTTAGAATCATCATGAGCGACTGTCGCAGTCATCCCTCACGGCATCGTGGGTCCTCTCGAACTAGGTAATCGTTAACCTACAGTTCGAGCCACGGCGAGAGTGCTAGCAGGCGGTGGCAGGGCTGCTGTCCACCCCTCTCCCTCAACCTCTCTGCAATCGTGTGTGGCCCCTTTACTCCATATGTGAGTCAAGTCGACAAGCTATCGTCAGCCTGCATCACCAATAATCATGTCAGAAATGTCAACATCAGATCATCAAATCAAATGAAACATCATAATAAACATATCAACCCAAAAGCACACTCCCTGACTTAGTCCAGAGTCCAAGGGGGTTCTACCGATGCCTCTGCATCCTCAAGGTCAAAAACCCTGCACACTCAATAAAACTGAGTCAATAGCACCCGTCTACATCAAATAGCAACACATCATGTCATCTGTCAATCACATCATAATCAAATATAAAAGGTCTAACATAAAAAGGGTCCAGATCACTTGCGAGCAAGTGTCCTCAAATAATAAGTGTTCTCAGTGCGCCAGAGCGGGATGTTACATTTTCTTTCTCAGTTATCATATTGTTGTTCTAATCTAGTCTTTAAAAGAATTTAAAGTTGTAGAATTTTCCATTGTGTACTATGTTCTTAATCTTTTATAGATTTAAATGTTTTCCTTCTGATGTTATAACAAATAAACTCTTAAATGCTTTTTTGTTCTAACTGATACCTCACCTTTTTCAGCAATACATCATTTTATTCCTAAAGAATCTAGTAGTTGCACTATCTCGCCCTGTAAAATGAATCTTCTAAAAACTGTCCTTTGACCTCTATTTTATAAAACAAACCCCATAGCCCAATGGAAGCATAAGTGACATTCAGTCATTTTATTAAAAAACAATACAAACAACTCGGTTCTATTTTTTTAAACTAGCCTAAGATCTGAAAATCCAAACAACTATTTTATTAATAAACAATACAAACAACTCGGTTCTATTTTTTTAACTAGCCTAAGATCCGAAAATCCAAACAAATCTAAATCTTATAGAGAGATCCCTCTCTGAAACTAGTAGGGCTAGCTCCCAATTTCAAAGTGGTTGGTTAAGGTTACCTCTGATAAATTTCTTCTTGCCTCACAACAACCTCTGGGAATTTACAAAGTGATAACAGTTGCCATGATAACCTACCTCCATTATGTTGTTTACATCTTTCAATCCATACATTCATCCAATCAAGATTGTTTGCAATGTATAAATGCAATGCATCCCACTCTAGAGAAACCGAATCAAAAAAACATAATTCACCAATATTAATATATTAATGAGTATGATCATATACACAAAAACAAAATTTAATATGTATTATTAATATAAATTTTCACAATTATTAATATATTACCTCTCATTTCTTTCATTCTACCTTTCCCCAATAGATGCTCTTGATCTTCAAATTTTTTGATGGAGTTCACAACCCAAATTCGATCCACTGCATGCATAGTGTTGGAATATTGGTTGTTGTCATTGATGTCAACCCTAGTCATGGGTTTTGGATCACAAGATTGATGAAGGTATTTGGACATGAAGGACAATGCACATGCATATACAACACCCATGGAAGGATAGTATACATCATGTTGTTTCTGGTGGTATGTGGCACGTCACATGGATCCTCATGGTTGAGGATAAATGAATTTTTGACGATGACAAAGTGAATTGAAGAAGGAAGTACATGTAGGCCCTGAAGATAATTAAAGAAAAAAATTACAAAATAAGAAATTGTCAGGTCGGCCCTAATTCTAAAAGGAAGTGACATAAATGGTATAAATAAATATCATTATACATTCATTTGATACACAATTTGAATTTAAGAGGAAATCAGAAGTAAAGAAGGCCGGATTTCAAGGGAGGATGAAGTCTTTTGGTGATGTGTTCTAAGGTATGTTATTTTAAGGTCATCTTACCATTTTTTCTATAACTTTTTTTCTAGAACGATTTAGATGGAGAAATTGCTATGGTATTGAGAAGACATATCAAGGTACCTGTGGTAAATGTTTCAGCTCTTGATTCACTATAATTATGGAGATACACTCTGTGGAAGATAGGGTTTTTGACTAGTCCTGAAGCTAGTCAATAAATAGGTGTTTCAGGTAAAACAATCATAATGTCTTCATCGAGAATCCAAATGATGTGGGAAAAATTGGATTGGAATGAGTACAGACTTTAGTTTCTTGTATGTGAGTTTCAAAATCTGATGTGAAATATTGTGCGTGAGGCATTCTGTAGAAGTTTGGTCTCTTGAATAAACCAGAATTGAAAAAGGTTTACCATTCTCTCTATAACTTATTTTTGGGGAGGATTCAAGGAGTGAAACTTGGAGAAGTTTCAAAGAATAAACTAAATAATATTATCTATAGGATCAAAGTAGTCAAATAATTGAATAATTGTAGAAATTGAAGAAGTCTCAGGAAGCATTATCAAGTTCTATGTGATGGTTGGTTGATGGTGATGATTTAATGTGAAGTTTTATTATCTTTCGTATATTCTTGGGCGGAAGGAAGGGGAAAGGATGGAGAGTTCAAATATCTCTTGATATTGGAGGATTGTATATTCCTCTTGTATGTTTATCCATCCCTTTACACTTGGAAGCTGTAGCTACCTTTGGAAGTCATTACTTCCCTTGAACAATAACTATTGATTATTTCTCATATATTGTGCATGGTGTATTGTGGTATATTGGTGTAACTCTTATACTATTGTTCATTGTTCATTGGATATAATTGAATGGTTTAAGTATAATTTGAAAAATGTTTTAAATTGTACTTGATACTGATTCACCCCCCTCTCAGTATCAGCAATTGGTATCAAAGCAGGTTGCCTTCAGAACAGTTTAACCACTGGAAGGAAAATCCTGAGTAGAGATGGATGAACATGAGCACATTTCAAATGGGATTCAAAAATTTGATGGAAGAAATTATGCATACTGGAGTGATAGAGTGAAAACTTACCTAATGGATTTGGGAGTAGACATTTGGTACTTAGTTGTAAATGGCAATGTAATCCCAAATAATGCTCCAACCAATCCAAATGAGAAGAAGCTTATGAGTTGTAATTCAAAAGCTAGAGATGTTATTCTAGCAGCATTGGCACCAACCATTGCTAGCAAAGTGATGGGTTGTAGCACCGCTAAGGATGTATGGGACAAAATCAAGAGCATCTACGAAGGTGATTCAAAAGTTAAGCAGGTCAAGCTTCAACGACATAGAGTAGAATTTGAAAATTTGAAGATGAACGAAAAGGAAGATATTGCAACCTATTTTCTTAGAGTTGATGAAGTTTTTAATGCTACCAGAGGATTAGGTGAAGAGCTCAATGAATTATTGGTTGTACAAAAAGTGTTGAGATCACTTCTCTTGAAGTATGATGCTAAGGTCTCCTCCATTGAAGAAACTAGGGACTTGACCAAAATGACAATGGATGAATTACATGGGTCTATTATAGCATATGAAATGAGAACAGGTATAGAAAGTGACCAGCCAAACAATGAAGCAGCCTTTAAAGCCATAAAGAAGACAAAAGAAAAGGATAACGACCTTTATGAAGAAATAGCAAATTTCATAAGAAGGTTCTAGAAGGGAAGTGGAAGATACAAAGGTAAGTCTCCTCTCAAATGCTTTAACTATGGTAGAATATGACATATTGTTGAAAACTACTACTATAAAAAGAGAAGTCTCAACAATAAAAGGAGCTTCTACTCCAAGGATGATGACATCTCCTCAGATGAGAGTGATGAAGAAGATAATGATGGAGGATAAGTCCTCTTCATAACCCAAGAAACCCAGGATGATGATCACAAGAATTCTAAAGAAGAAGAAATCATTTGTGAAGAAGATTCAGATGAAGAAACCAACCTTGATTCCTTTTGGGGATATAAAGACAATGCAGAGAGTGAACAAGAAGACGAGAATCTTGAAAATTTGAAGTATGTTGAAACTGAAAATAGAAACCTTAGAAACACAAACATAATACTAAAAGGTGAATTGAGTAGCTGTAAAGAAGAGAATTACAAGATTGAAAATACCATTAATAGCTTGAAGAAACAATTAGAAGATTATGAGAAACTAAAAGCATAATTGGATCACACAAAAGGGGAGCTCCTATTGACAACAGAAAAGTTGAATAAGTTTAAAAAAGGAACTGAAAAATTAGATGAGATCCTTAGCAGTCAAAGATATCCAAAAGACAAGACACGACTAGGATACAATGAAATTTTGAAGACAACAAAACAAGAAAAGGAAGTTGAAAATGATGAAACCAACATTCTAGAACAAGTTGAACAACAAGATAGAAGACTAGAATTCAGAAGGAATGAGACATCAAGAAGATCCTCTCCCATCAGGTATGAAATAAATCATTATCAAGGAAACTAAAAAAGAATAGATCGTGAACCCAAATGCACCACACCAGAAAGAAGATCACTTACACCCATGTATCAAAATTTATTTCTTGGACATTGTTATACTTGTGGAAATTTTGGACACAAGGCAATCAATTGTAGAATCAATAAAAGGAATAACTATGCAAGCTACATGAATGGTGAAAATAGTAGATATGGAAATGTTTGTAGACCTTCCAGCATAAATTATAATTCGTGTGACCCATTAATGGATCAAAATATTGTATGTTACAAGTGTAATAATCTTGGTCACAAAGCATGAGATTGTAGAGAGATGAAGGAAAATAATCGTATGCCAAAACTCTACATACCAACTACAACTTGGAAAAGGAAAGAAATTCCACACAATAAAAATTGTCAAATAACATTGGTCGCTAAAAAATGCAAAGAAGAAGATGAATGGTTCATAGATAGTGGGTGCTCATCTCATATGACTGGAGATCAAAGAAAACTTGTCATCTTGAAGAAAAAGGGTGGAAATGTTGCATTTGGAGATGAATCATCTACCAAAATACTTGGAAAAGGAACTGTAAAACTTGGAAGTAAAAATGTAAAATAAGGAAAAGTCCTATTGGTTGAAGACTTGAAGCATACTCTACTCAGTGTTAGTAAAATGTGTGATCAAGGATACACTCTTACGTTTGACTCCTGAAAATGTAAAATCAGAGAAAATAACTTAGGAATATTAGTTGCAACTGCAACAAGAAGACCGAACAACATATACATCCTAGACATGAATAAGAGAGAGAAGATAGAAGCCACATAAAAGGATTCCAAGGAAGAAAAAGTACCAAATACCAAAAATAAGGATGAAGTATTATTGAGTGCCACCTGTTCAGCGGGAGTAGCCCCAAATAAGAGAGTTACATTTTTCCATTAAAATTAGGGGAAGAAGCCATACCCTTTGCCATTGATGTCAAAGGGGGAGAGAAATTGGGATCATGATGATAGGTGGAGCATGAGTGTTTCCATCAATGACAAAGGGGGATATTGTTGGAATATTGGTTGTTGTCATTGATGTCAACCCTAGTCATGGGTTTTGGACCGAAATATTGATGAAGGTATTTGGACATGAAGGACAATGCACATGCATATACAAAACCCATGGATGGATAGTATACATCATGTTGTTTTCAGTGGTATGTGGCAAGTCACGTGGATCCTCATGGTTCAGGAGAAATGAAATTTTGAAGATGCCAAAGTGAATTGAAGAAAGAAGTACATGTAGGCCCTGAAGATAATTAAAGAAAATAATTACAAAATAAGAAAGTGTCAGGTCGGCCCTAATGTTAAAAGGAAGTGACATAAATGGTATAAATAAATATCATTATACATTTATTTGATACACAAGTCGAATTTCAGAGGAAATCAGAAGTAAAGAAGGTCAGATTTCAAGGGAGGATGAAGTCTTTTGGTGATGTGTTCTAAGGTATGTTATTTTCAGGTCATCTTACCATTTTTTCTATAAATTTTTTTTCTAGAACGATTCATATGGTGAAATTTCTATGGTATTGAGAAGACATATCAAGGTACCCATGGTAAAATTTTCAGCTCTTGATTCACTATAATTATGGAGATACACTGTGGAAGATAGGGCTTTTGACCAGTCCTGAAGCTAGTCAATAAACAGGTGTTCCGGGTAAAATAGTCATAACTTCTTCATCGAGAATCCAAATGATGTGGGACAAATTGCATTGGAATGATTACATAATGTATTTTCTTGTGTGTGATTTTTAGAATCCGATGTTAAATATTGAGCGTGGGGAATTCTGTACAAGTTTGGTCTCCTGAATAAACCAGAATTGAAAAAGGTTTACCATTCTCTCTTTAACTTCTTTTTGGGGAGGATTCAAGGAGTGAAACTTGGAGAAGTTTCATAGAATAAATTGAATAATGTTATCTATAGGATCGGATTATTCCAAGAATTGAATAATTGTAGAAATTGAAGAAGTCTCAGGAAGCATTATTAGGTTCTATGTGATGGTTGGTTGATGGTGATGATTTAATGTGAAGTTTTATTATCTCTCGTATATTCTTGGGAAGAAGGAAGGCGCAAGGATGGAGATTTCAACTCTCTCTTAATATTGGAGGATTGTATCTTCCTCTTGGAGGGTTATCCCTCCCTTTACACTTGGAAGCTGTAGCTACCTTTGGAAGTCATTACTTCCCTTGATCAATAACTATTGATTATTTCTCATATATTGTGCATGGTGTATTGTGGTGTATTGGTGTAACTCTTATACTATTGTTCATTTCTCATTGGATATAATTGAATGGTTTAAGTATAAGTTGCAAAAGGTTTTAAATTGTACTTGATACTGATTCACCCCACTCTCAGTATCAACACATAGTTGGTGCAACTAATTTAGGAAGATACTGACTAATATACACCATGGATTGATATACCATATATCCCTCCACCATAGAACCCTCATGACATTCTCTTTGTCTAACCAATGCCTTCAATGATTTCAAGTGCCTCTCCACCATCCACATTGACCTTGTGTGGACAGGTCCACAAATTTCAATCTCCTCAACTTGGTGTATGAGGTAGTGTTTTTGTGCATTGAAAAATGTAGGAGGTATATACTTTTGCATTTCACACATTAGACGAGGAATTTCTCTCTTCCAATACTTTATATCATCTTCATGGATTTCTTTCAATGAATACCATCTACATGAGATTGTGACACAAGAAAATAACATGTTTCAACATAACATAATATAATATATTACATTACATTACAAGTAAAACACATGTCATTAAGTACAACAATAATTTGAAAGAACATTTTGAATATAAATCAAAACTACATCTTACCTCATGTATTTTCCAAGATCATATATAACTTGTTTGATGTTGTTGTCAAATTCGTTTGGGAGAGATAGTGGTAGAACATACTGTAACAACAAAATGAATCGTTATTTGTTTCGACCAAGGTAGAAAAGCAAAAATAAAAAAAATAAAAGATCTATAAGGCCAATATATATAAATATGTATACCAAAATTATTACCTTAATGAAGGTATGCCAATTATGTGTTTTTACCCCATCAAATTCACCTTTCTTCGTTAAGATATTTTTTATGTTTGAAGCAAAACCCGTGGGAAATTTAATTCTTTGAATGACCTCTTTTACATCATTTCTTTGTTGCTCTGTTAATAACCATGGAAGGTTATTTCGGTCTAGTACTCCATCTGATATATTTGAATATCGGATCCCACTTCGCATTGCATGTTTGGCTTCCTGAATGTCAGTACAAATTTTGACAATTTTATCTTTGTCCCTCCTACCATCTATGATTCGCCATAACGTTTCAGTCACATTCTTCCCAATATGCATAGTATCAAACAAATGAGCTATTTTTAGCTCCTCATAGTAGGGCAACCTCATGAATTGAGCGGGATAAGATTTCATTCCTCGTGGAAGCCCATTATTAATACCTTCATGATAATTATCAAATACGGTAAAACAAATTCAATGATTAAAATAAACATTCAAAACATTACACGATCTACGATACATTATGAAATTGAGTACCTTGACGATCTCTATTATATTCCAACCTCCATCGGTGAGGTTTCATTCTTCGTGGTTTTAAACCAATCTCTTCTTTACCATTGAAAATATATTTTTCAGTAGTACAATACCTATGGTTCTTAGGANTTACACGATCTACGATACATTATGAAATTGAGTACCTTGACGATCTCTATTATATTCCAACCTCCATCGGTGAGGTTTCATTCTTCGTGGTTTTAAACCAATCTCTTCTTTACCATTGAAAATATATTTTTCAGTAGTACGATACCTATGGTTCTTAGGAAGAAAGTGCCTATACTCATCAAACACCATCTTTCCTAAACTTTTTGAATGACGATACTTCATCTTAGGGCCACAAACTAGACATGCAAATTTACCCTTTGTTTGAAGACCTGGAACAAATGGATTTAATGTCAATTATACGATGAGATTATTTAAAAAGTAAACATACACCATGATAACATTAAAATATTGTATAGTATTAAAGAGAAATATTAGAATTCTTATACATACCACAAAAATGTGTTAGTCCAGGGGCATCATGAATTGTCCATAAAAGTATTCCATGGAATTTAAATTTCTTCTCCTCAATTGGTTTACATATGCCATACATTGTGATGCCAACCCATAACTTTAATAGCTTGTCGATAAGAGGTTCGATATATACATTCATATCTTTAACTTGGTACTTACCTAATTGTTTGAAATTACACATAATTACTAAAGTAATGATATCATGTAATATATATAATTAAATAAATAAACAACAGATATAATGCAAAAATTGAAACAAATGAAAATGTTAAATTCAAATAATTAATGTAAACAAATACCTGGAACAATCATTGTCAACATTATGTGCTCCCTCTTTATTGACATCCAAGGAGGAATGTTATTGTTGATAACAAAAATAGGCCACACTGAGTAAATAGACCTAAGCTCTCCAAATGGATTAACACCGTCAGCTACCAATGAAAGCCTAACATTACGAGGTTCATCTTTGAAATATACCCATTTTTTCTCAATTTCCCTAAATGTAGAACCATGGGTAGACATTCGAAGAACACCATCTTCACTTCTGTTACATGCATGGTAATCCATAAATTGTGCTATGCTTTCACACCTGAACAATCGCTGCAAATGTGGAATTATGGGAATATGTTGAAGAACCTTTCGAGGAACCCTTTTTGTTACTTGATCGGTTCGATATCTACTGATAAGACATTGCAGACATTTGATTTTCGAAGCATGTTGTCCATAATATATAATATGGTCATTAGGACATGCATCAATAGTTTGATAATCCATTCCAATGTCTTTCATAATGGCATGCAAACCTCAATATGTGCGAGGTAAAATATTTGATGATGGTAACAAAAAATCACCTAACAATCTACAACATAACAAACAACTAGTTAATGTGAGAATATTAATCGTAAAAAATGCATTCTTATTTTACACATTAATTAACACTAAAACCAAATATAAAAAAATCAACATATATGTACAGTATGAGATGAAACATATTACATAACTTAGTATCTGTGTCATACAAGTGTTCAAGAAATTATTCATAACCTTTAAGTTCACCAACAATAATGTAGCAAAGAGAAGATTTTCTCTTGATCCTTCATAAAGTCATTAATTTGTCTTTTCTAATAGAGGTTCATCATAAATATTGACATTTTCCCCATCCTCATCCGGCTGCGAAAACAAATCTTGGATCATTTGATTTGTCCCATCATCTTCTTCCATGGGATCATTAACTTGATTTGTCCCATCATATTCTTCCATGAGATCCTCATTTTCTTGGTCATGATGATGTTCCTTAGCTTTTACAACATCATTTCTACTAATACTTGGTGCAATATTCTACGGAAAGTTAGAGGGTAACTCTAACTTTATAATTACAAACAATCATTCAAAATTAGTGTATACTATAACAAACATTCAAATAATATATATACATATATATAATTTTATATAAAATTGACAAAATAAAAAAAGATAATGAATATATAGATAATTACCATGGGACGATATTCATTCGATCTGCCATCAATGTGACCATATTTCCTACAATGTTTTGTAGTTGTTGATATTAAAATTCTTACGGGACGTCTGAGGCAACATTTTTTACAAGGGAAATAACATCTACCATCACCCTTTTCACCCGCTTTACTTTTTTCCCCACCTCTAACAACATTCAACAACATTTTTCTGCACAAAAATACCCTTTCAGAACCGTCGTTGTTATAGAAATATTGTCGCAACATCTTTAAATCGTCTAATATTTATAAGCCAATTTTAGTCCACTATCGTCGCAGTTGCGATGATAGTGACCGAATTTTTTTTTTCCACCTATTTATTTTAGGTCATTTTCAACGGTAAATTTTGACTAAATCATTATGGTCAACATTCGTCATAAGAGCGATGGACAATCTACAGGCGTCGCTCGTGAGATGAACATTGAACATAATAATTTAGTCAAACTATAGGCATCGAGATTACGATGAATACGGGGTAGATTTAGAAAAGATGAACTTTTTCTCTTGCATGTTGCGACGAAAGAGTACTTTCGTCGCAAGTGGTCGTCGCAAATTTTTCAATATGTAGTAGTGACTTGTAGCATTTCCCACTACTAAACCCATAAATATTTAAAATTTCTAATACCATTTAGCTAAATGCATCTAAAAACATTTCCAAAAAATGAATGCAACCAAATATGCTCATATAAAGAAAAATACAATTCATTCAAAACATAGAATTACCACATAACAAAATAAACCATAAATGAAAATAAGACACAAAAATGAAACACTTATCTTTTAATAACAATTGTGTAACACTTATCAATGTTCTTAACCTGCGTAACATGATCCCACCACATGGTTTCTTTATCTTGAAGGTGGTAGGATGAAATTATGGCTTCTACATTTGACGAGTAATCATGCAACTAGAAATACTTCCTTAGTCCCAACAACCAGGTTTTAGCCTCTTCTCCCTTTCTATGTTCTCCATCAAAAGTTGGTGGCTTGAGGTGATGTGTATGATGCTACATGGAATCTGCCATGGATATAGATTTTCATTAAAAATTGACTTAAGATATTTTTTGTATTTCTAGATTCTCGGATAGTCAAGGTTCCATTGTGTCATGGTTCCACATCCAACATCTATCTTTTTAGTACAATATCACTTAAAATAAATCTCAAATCCTGCTACCTAGACCTTCCACCCCCTACCAAGGTGTCCTTCACCGTGGTATATCATCATGGAAGTCCATGTCACCTGACACATGGATCCATGTCACAATTGACATCACCATAAATAAATATTCATATTTTCCCAAAAAAATTATTTGACCACCATGGAAGCTCCGTAATTAAGCTTCTCATGACCAATTTGACTCTGTGCAAAAAACAACTAAGTATGGGAGGTCAAAAATAACATTAAGTAACACCAAGGCACTAAAATATTGATCAAGGAATCTTGATCAACAATGCCTTATATTCCAAAGTTTATTGGTCATAATACTACCCTAAGATATAATGTCTTCAATTGTATTAAAGAAAAACTTGAGGCACCTTGAGTCAACAACCAAATGAATTATAGGTTTTGTATTTGGACCTACTTTGCTCATTTCAAATTTGTGGACAAAACTATTTTGTTGATTTGTAGACAGAAAAACATTTCCATTTTATTTCATTAGTTTTAGTAGACTATAGTAATGATGCAAGAATTAGGTGCATTGATTCTAGAGCTTGGTTATGCAACTCTAACATTGCATATGGGACAATATCATGTATGGTCTTTGTGAACTCTGATTGAAAGGTGTTCTTTGGCTACATTTTTCACTTTTTCAAGCCAATGTGAATTTTGACCAATTATTTTGTACTTGCCAGTTTTTATATAGGTTGAATCTATTGTAAATGTTGGGCCTATAGTATACATCTCTCCATATGGAATATAGGCTTAATCCCATCATGCTTATTAATGTGAATAGGATTATATCACGATGTTGATCCCAAAGGGAGTAGATATTGAAAAGTCATACTGTTGAAGGGGTTGATGAAAGATCCACCCCAAATACCTTCGAAACAATCATGTCATAGCACATTTTAATAATTTAAAAGAAATTTTTTAACACATATCAAGTCAACACTATCCCTGTAACAGTTAACAATTGTGAATGTTATATTGTTTTTGTCATCAAGGTGGAAATATTTCTTTATAAGTATAGAAATGCTACTTTTCCTATCCATTTATCATGATTGCCCATAATAAGAATAAGCAGACATGTTGAAGCTCATAGCATTTTAGTTTTGCATGTTGATATGATTGCTATTGTGACATGGAAATATACATAAAAATAATGTAATTTTATGAATTCCTTACATTTATATTATTGCAGGGTGTTTGTCTCACTGTAAAGATTGCATCTATCCTATAAAAAAAAACACAGTTTTAGGAATTGTACGGTGTTTGTCTCACCCAAAATATTGCATATGTCTTAGAAAAACAAACATAGTTTCATAATTCTACTAGTTTTTTAGCATTTTTGCAGTTATGCTTCATGGTAAAGTTTTATATAAGGTTCAATTTGCGTTCCTATCAGAGTAAGGTGATGCAGGAGCATCGCCTTTAAAGTCAATAGTGCACGCGTGCAGGTAGACAAATGACATCTCAACAATGACAGAGTTTAAAATCAAGCATTTAACTCAGAATTTAATTGGTTGTTGTGATATTTTTGTAAACAACATTTTAAAATGTTGCTTGTTTGTAAAGTCTTGAAGGACTGTAATAACTGCAGATATGGAGTGTTGACTCTATCTGGAAATAACTAGTAGTTATTGTAATAGGACATAGTAGGTGATAGGTTTGAATTTGAAATCATAGATCTCATAATAGGATGAGAGAGATCGTGGAGCGGTCCTTATATAGTTTTTAAGTATTTTATTGTAACAGAGCGATATATAGAGTAGAACAAAAGATAGAATAGAGAGGGTAGTAGAGAAGAGTAGAGTAGCAGAAAACACTATGTATTTTTGTTTTCCATGAATGAATAGAACATACAAAAATTGTCCCAAAAATCCTTGGACTATGTTCATTTCATGTGTGATTGAATGAATGTTATTTTGTGTGTATGATTTATTACTTCATTCATGTATGATTGTTGGAGAGAGATTGACTGTATGAGTTTATGACGAAGTTGGATGAGTTTCAATAGTTTCTCTTCTGATATTTGTATTCAAGGTGTGCATCTTGAACACAAGGAGTGCGTCAACTGAGTCTTGGATTCACTCAGAGAAGTTCTTAGAGAATCAGAGAAACTTAGTTCCACGTGCAAGGTGTGCACAACATCAAGAAGCCAACAAGCTTCGAAGAACTAGTGCAGAGGAATGCCAGGTGGGTGAGAAGTATTTTATTCTCAAATAAATCCTTCAAATGAAGTTATTAGAAATCCAGAGAACACAAGGTGTGAGTGGGAGATCGAAATCCTTTCAAGGGATTAAGCTCAGAAGAGAAGATATGGACCATCTAAATCCACATAGATCGGCTGGCCGTAGATCAACTGCAGAGGAGAAGATATGGACCATCTAAATCCATGTCTAGACATCGAGAAGTGAGCATAGGAGAAAAACAGATTTGAGCCGTCGAATCTAGCGTGTGGACCAATAGTCATTGGATCCGGAGGAAGGTTCACTAGAAAAGTTCCAAAATCATTGGGACTATCCATCAGAAGGGATGAGTGGTGAGTGCTTAGAATTTCGCTGACTCACAACTTGAAGAAGTCAAAGAGCATAATCAAGAGAGTTTGCGAAGTGAAAACACTTGAAAAGATCATAGCCGTTGGCTATCCCGACATCATCAGAGCCATCCATTTGGAGGGATGTGTGGTGAGAGACCAACATTTCGCTGACTTGCAGGAGGGAAAGGTTAAAGGTGGAAGTAGAGAGAACTTGCGATACATGAAATTATGACGCTCTTGAGAGTTGGGCCCCAGGTTATGGTGAATGGTCACATGGATGGAGGCCAAAGGAGGAGCTAAGGAATGTTAGCACTTTTCATAGCTCAAGAGTTAGGGAGTCAGGGTTGACTCATTGCCAAAGTCACGATATGCAAAATTGTGACGTGCCTTTTGCATAAGCATGCAGCCACAAACCATGGTCACGTGGAGTAAAGGCTCACATCGAGTGCTTATATGTGCAAGCTGAGTTTCATAGTTGGACCTGTGGATTTTGTTTAGTGAAGGCTCCAGCAGGGACCAAAGATCTGATCCAACTCAAGGAGGAAGAAAGATCCAATAATCGAGAGGTCGACAGACCTTGCTGAGGTAGGGGGGCTGCATCAGGTGGTATCAGAGATGTTTTTGATTTTGTTTGTAGACAATAGACAAAGGGTGAAAGGAGGAAAGTTAGTATCATTTGTGATATCAAATAAAGTTTGATTTTTATTGGTACGTGACACAGTGAAATCATGCCACCTAGAAGGTAGAGAGAAAATCCAGAAATGGAAGAAGAAATGAGGCAACTCTGAGCAAGATTGGATGCCATGGCGACAACACAAAGGAGAGCACTAGACAGTACATATATCAGTGAAGATGAGGGAAAATAAAGAGAAGAGGTCAAACTAAATGATGTAGAGGATGTTGCACAAGACCGCTTAATAAAATTTGTTTCATAGATAGGATCCAGAGAAATAATAGAGGTACTGATGTATGAGGGCAATTTAGAAGTCCAAGAATTGTTAGATTGGGTATGTGCTATGGAAAAATACTTCGATTATGAAAATATAGAAGATGAAAAGATGGTGAAGCATGCAGTGACAAGACTAAAAAGTCATGCAACGTTATGGTGGGATGAACTACAAGCCGAACTCAAGAGAAATGGTAAGGTGAAAATTAAAAATTGGGTTAGGATGGTAGTTAAGCTGGAAGCCAAATTTATCTTGAAGGATTACTAAATCAATCTTTACAGAATATTGCAAAACCTGAAGCAAAGAGGTTTATCAGTGAAGGAGTACACTGAGGAATTTTACCGACTAAACATTAGGGCTGGATAGAAAGAGAATGAAGATGAGAAGACAACCAGGTATATCAATGGGCTTAGATATGAAATACAAGAGGATATTAGCATGATGTCTATCAGTAAAGTCAAGGATGCCTATCAAGCATCCTTGAAAGATGAGGAAAAATTGGCCAGGAAGCAAAGCCAACAGAGCAGAGGCGGAAATTCAAGCAGAGGCAAGGGAGCCAGCAGAGAGAAGCTTCAGAAGTCGAAGCCTGAAGCTGACAAACAACATAATAACCATGAGAAAGGTGGAAGTTCTATAGAAGGACAATATGGAGGAAGAAGTTCTTTTTCCATGGGTAGAGGAAGACGAATAGCCAAAGGAGGCATAGTTAAATGCTATACCTATGGAAAAGAAGGACACAAATCTTGGGAATGTCCTGATAGGAAGAGAGAAGGAGGTGGAGAATCACACATTACCAAAGCATAGAAGCATGTGGAAGAAGAAGCAATAG
>JASDQU010262380.1:4897-15553 GCA_032191745.1 Picea mariana
AAAAGCTAATTGGTAGGTGATCAATCCCACGCACCTGAGAATTGTATAAGGACCATAAAATTTAGGCACAAGTTGTTGACAATGTTTAGACTTGAGTGAAGTCTTCTTATAAGGTTGCAATTGAAGAAACACCTGGTCCCCTTCAACAAATTGACGTTCGGAATGACCTTGATATGCTTGTTGCTTCATGTAATTTTGATCCTTGTTGCTTCATGTAATTTTGATCCATTACTAAAATCTCTTTGAGGGGATGGAGAATAGCCTCTCGAACTGTAATATTTTGGTCAACCGCTTGAACCTTCAAGACACCTGGCATGTATGAGATAACTGAGGGTGGATTTTGTCCATATACTGCTTCAAAAGGAGTCATGCGAGTAGTTGTATGGTAAGAGGTGTTGTACCACCATTCAAAAAGTGGTAACCATAGATCCCACTGATTTTTCCTCTCAAATGAAAAACACCTCAAATATGTTTCCAAACACGTATTGACAAAGTCTTCAGTTTGGCCATTAGTATGAAGATGATAGGTCATGCTGAGATGCAATTTTGTTCCTTGTAGCCTGAACAATTCGTGCCAAAAATTGCTGGTGAAAGTGGTATCTCGGTTAGAAAATATAGAATGAGGCATGCCATGAAGCTTGAAGATATGATCTATGAAAAGTTGAGCCGCTATGGAGGTAGTAAATGGGTGTTGAAGAGCAAAGAAATGAGCATACTTGGAAAGATGATCAACTACCACCATGATGAATGATTTATTGTCTGATTTAGGTAAGCCAACAATGAAATCCATAGAGATATCCATCCAAATAATGGGTGGAATCAGAAGCAATCGTAGTGTGCCAGGGGGTTTGACTGTTTCTCCCTTGTTGTTTTGGAAGACATCACATTCCACCACAAATATGTGGACATCTTGTTTCATACCATCCTAAAAAAAGAATGCTTGACCCTGTCATAGGTTTTGGTAAACCCTAAGTGCCCAACTTTGGGTGTGGCATGAAGCTCAAAAAGCACCATGGATTTAAATTGTGACCGTTTACTTAAATACAAACAGCCTTTGTAGCGAAGCTCATCATTGTGCCAAGAGTACCCTGGGGAAACTAGATAATTAGCTTGCAATTGTTGGATCAGACACGAAATTTTGGGATCTTGCAACCATTTCTAGTGAACAACTTGGAGCCAATATGGTACAATGAAGGAGAGGGAAAAGAGGGACCCTTCATCTTCATATTTTCTTGAAAGAGGGTCAACAACCACATTGTATTTTCCTTTCTTGTAAATGATCTCATAATCATATCCAAATATCTTAGTCACCCATTTTTGTTTCTCCAGGGATGAAAGACATTGCTCCAAAAAATACTTGAGGCTCTGATGATCTATCTTAATTTGGAAGTGTTTCCCCAATAGATAAGGGCACTAGAGATCCATTGCATGAAAAATAACCAACATTACCTTTTCATATATTGATTGGCCCAAATGTCGCTCCAACAATTGTTTTCTAGTAAAGGCCAAAGGCTAACCATCTTGCATAAGGACTGCTCTAATTCCTCTCCCTGACGCATCACATTCCAGGACAAAGGCCTTTGTGAAGTTGGGAAGGGTCGGGACATGAGTGGTGCACATAACCTCCTTCAATGCTCGGAAGGAATGATTAGCTATTGGAGTCCAAGTGAAAGCATTCTTTTTAAGGAGAGCAATGAGAGGCACCATCATTTTTCCATAGTTCTTAACAAACTTGCGATAATATTCTGTTAAACCTAGAAAACCACACAATATTTTGAGAGTCTTGGGGTGATGCCAATCATGCATAGCTTCAATCTTCTTAGGATCCACCCTGACACCATCCTTGCCAATAATATGACCCAATTAATCAACTTCTGAGACTCCAAAATCACATTTATATTTTTTGAGGAAAAGTTGGTTATGAGAGAGTAGATGAAGAACTCGATCCACATGAGTAAGATGGGTTTCACATGTTTTACTATAGATGAGAATACCATCAAATAAAACTAAGACAAAATGACGGAGAAAATGATGGAAGACATGATTCATGAGGCTTTGGAAAGTGGAGGGAGAATTGCATAAGCCAAAGGGCATGAACAATAACTCATAGTGGCTCTCATGAGTTCGAAATGTAGTCTTAGGAATGTCTTCCTCTTTCATACATATATGGTAGTAGCCAAAACGAAGATCAAGTTTCGTAAAGAATTGGGCACCACTTAATTCATCCAAGAGATCATCAATGGTGGGAATGGGAAATTTGTCTTTGATGGTGATTTTGTTGAGGGCGCAACAGTAAGGAAACATGCACCAAGAGACTTATTTCTTAAGTACCATGACCATAGGAGAAGAATAGGGGCTAGTACTAGGACAAATAACACCCGTGACGAGAAATTATTGAACAATTTTCTCAATTTCATTTTTCTGGGAAAAGGGATGATGATAGAGACAAACATTGGGAGGAAGGTTGTCAGGGACGAGTGGAATGGAATGATCATGAACACCATGGGAAGGGGGAAGTCCCTGGGGAGTGGAAAAAACAACTTGATGTTTGGAGAGGATGGATTGGAGGTCAGGATGCACAAAGGGTGTCTCAGTGGCTTTAATGGAATGGAGTTGTGCAATAATGTCTAAATGACCTTTTTTGAGGAGATTTTCCATGTGATGGGAATTGATGATCTCAGGATAACTTGTTTTCATTCATTAGAACTTATATTGTTGGCCCTTCTGGTTGAATTACATGGTTAATTCCTTAAAATTCATGAGAATGGGGCCAAGAGTCCTTGACCATTCAACACCCAACACAATGTCAAAACCACCCATGTTGATAGTAAACATATGAGATTTCATGTTGTGCTAATCAATTTGGAGACATATTTTCACAACGCCCCCAAATTGTATGGACCCTCCATTGGCAATCATGATTTGAAAGTTGTTGACGACATAGATATATCAATTAGTTTCTTGGGCAATGTTGTGATGAATAAAATTATGGGTGATGCCACTGTCAACGAGGATGATGACCTTTTGATGCTTAATGTAATCAATTAGCTTGAGGGTTTGGGGAGAAAAGAATCCAGTAAGAGCATTCAGGGAAATGATTGGTTCAACTTATGGGGGGTCTGAGGTTGGAGTAAGGTCAGTGGGTTTAGGTGACTTGGCCACAAGGGGAGCCTCGACCTCTTTTTCAAAAATATCCTCAAAGATGACCATAAAAAGATTTTGTTCCTTACACTTGTGCCCAAGAAAATATTTGCCATCACAATTATAAAAAAGGCCCTTGAGTTGGTGTTCAACCATTTCTACCTGGGTCAATTTTTGGATCTTCAATGGAGTGGAAGGAGGGGCAAGAGTGGATGGTTTAGGGTGAGGAATAAAGGAGGGTTTTTTGGTTTGAGAAGAGACAACCTTTTGTGATTCCTTATCTCTTTTAATAGCTTCCACCCAACTCTGGGGGTGAGCCGTGAGGATGTGGGAACATATCTCCTCCTTGAGGCCATTAATAAATAATTCTCAGAAAAAATGATTAGACATTCCCTCCGTGCAGAAATCCAAGTGCTCAAAAGAAACTAGAAATTATTCCACTATGCCAGATTGTTTCAACTTTGTCAAACGACCTAAATGGTGGGTGTCAGTGTCAAAGTGTACATAAATATTTGCAACAAATTGTGCTACATACCCTTCGCGTGCATTTTTTCTCCATTGCCACCATTGCCAACATTCTTGATCTAGATGGAGAACACCATACCAAAGCTTTTCCAACTCATCTATAATGTTGTACAAAGAGAAATAGTGTTTCATTTGAGTTACCCAGCCAATGGGATCTGAGCCATCAAATTTTTTTGCATCCACTCAAGGAAGGAATAGGTCACGTTGAAAGTGATGGGACTGAAAAGTCTAGGAATTGGAGGAAATATCACCTTTGGGGTGCAAAGGTTGGTCATATGAGGTAAGGTATCTAGTAATATTCAGCTTGGCGTAGTTCTGGGAAGCAAAGGATTCAAGATAGGTAGAGAGGTCATGTTTCATGGTAATCCATTTTTGCATCTATGGTGGAATTCATTTTGTTATTGACAGTGGTAATATTGGCACTGAGTTTCTACACTTCCTTCTGGGCCTCTCTGAAATCAAATGACAAAGTATTTAGGTAGGATTCAAGGTCTTGGCTATGGGTATGGGCCATGATGAAGGGGGGAATCGGAAAGGGACAATTCAGACCACACAGAAAATGGGTTATGGGTGAAGGGTATCATGATAATCAGGGTGAAGAGGGGAATCCAATGGGGTGAGTCCCAAATAAGGGGGCTAGGAGGGGGTTGGGACCATAGAGAAAAAAAAGTTGAAAAATGATAGGTATTACTGCGATCAGAACAAAAAGAGGGGTCCAATGGGATAGGTCTCAAATAAGGGTGTGGGAAGACCCTAGAATTTTTTTTACTCATGCAGAGTCACACGCCAAACTGAATAATAATGTAGTGGAAAAATTCCCAAATTATTATCAGGAAGAAATATGTAGTAATTTTGCAACCCGAACGTAGATGACAAGGTTGCATGGCAATAGATCTTGTATGTTCATGTTTTGTTCGGTTTCTGTCCCAAGGGTTAGTGTTTTCAGGGTGTCTACAGATAAGGGTTTTCCATGTGCTATAGATCTCTGATATACGTGCAGGGTCGAAAAGTAATACCTAACCCAATATCTCAGGGCACCAACTAAGGAGGCTAGACCGTACTACCCAATTACCCAGGTACTAGAAAGTATCTTCCTGAGTGTTGATCTTGGTGGCACTATAGCAGTCAGTAGGTTGATTGGTTTATCTACATGTGGCTTCAGGATATCTAGGCCAGTCTATATACGGGTGTTGTCTAATGCACTACCAATCGAAGGGGTACCAACAAGGGTTACAAGGGTGGCCAACAATGTTTTCTTAAGTACCACTTGTAGTTCATGTGTCTATTCTTCCTCAACCGCGGATTTATGCGCTAAATGACATATCACGTAGCTTTAATATGCCAGAATACGTCTCTACCCTGGAAAAAAAAATTACCCACAGTTTTTGCCAAGGAAAGTGCTCTGATACCACTTGTTAGGTACCAAATATATTATAATAACAGAAAATAGAAACACTGTAGAGAATAACAACAAAAAAACACAATAGTTGAAACCACGACACCAAAATAATACCTTTATTGATAGGAAACAATGTTCACTTGCCTCTTCGAGGGGGAAACCTCCAACAAAGCAATTTCTATTACAATAATTCTCTAGACAAAACTTCTCATGCCCTCAACTCCTATTTATACTAAATCTATCTATGACAAGAACAATCTAGAGGAAGATCTTCTAAAAGCGAAAGATTTTATTAGGTCTTCTTACATTTGACTTACTCTTCCTTATTACTAGGCCTTATTAATATTGGCCTTTATTAGATGGAAAATATATTATTATACCTACATGAGGGGTTAGGGAGGTTAGTTCCATAGCAAAGCAACATGTGTGCATGCACTTAAGAGAGTTTAAAATATGACTAAGCCAATGCCATTTCCTTCAACTATCAAGTACAATTGATTGGATGGTGTTGGAGGGGCTAGTTGACCCTATCAACTAGACCCGACAATCGACTAGATTAAAGGGATAGTCGACTAGGAATGTAGTCAATTATGTAAGTCAATCAATTACTCAATCAATTCAACCGACCCAGGTAGTTACACAATTACAACTACCTAGTAACTTAATCATGAATATAAACAGATACAACCATATAATAGAGAAAGTGGTTGATTATCTGTTGTGATATAATAAAGTGCATATTTCTGGTCTATCCATTACTTTGTGTACTCTTCTATCTCTTATCTATGTGTGTGCTTGTATATTAGTGCATTGTGGTATATTTCTCTATGTGAAGGACTATTGGTAACTTCTGCATACAATCCCCTAGGTTACAACATTGGTTCCATTGTCAATAGTTCTTGAACTCGAGCATGTAAACTAATTCACACATATATGTTGAGCTTGGAAGAGATAAATGAGTGGTGGGAGAGAAAGATCAACAATTATTTGAAGAACTACACATGCATAAATTGATTGATGCTAGAAGAARAAAGAGTAAACTTCTTCATAGAAACCCATGAAATATTTATTGAAGTGATTCCARAAGAACCCATGGATCAAACAAAACAAGAAGAAGAACAAGTAGACTAGCCCCTATAAGGCCTAATCGACCAACATGATCAAATGAAATAAAAGGCCAACCAACATGTGCACATAGAAGAACCATCATAGCAGACCACATAAGTAAATCAAGCACATCTAGTAGAGTCTATAGCACTAGATCCAAATATCATTGTCTAAATGTACTAGAAACACTTCAATTTTGACATTATCATTTTTACTTTACTTTCTGAAGTTCAAAGAATTTTTTCACTAAAGATCCTATGTAAACTTGCAAATCTTTCTCTATGAATTTGTATGTATAAGACCACACCTCCTGAACAAAGTGTTGGGTGTGGGTGAGATATTGGAGGGGATATCTCACTCTATCAACCAGATCCATCAGTTGACCAAGTCTCTCCCTCAATCGAAACAGTCGATAGAATTTTTGAAGACCATGTCGAGTCAGTTGGCACCATGACGAGACAAGTCAAATACACAAATGTAAATTATAGTGGAAAGTATGTATCCGTCAAAATCAAGTCATGATTTTTTCCACTACCAACAGTGCAAGATTCATGTCAAAATTACTATAAAAGGAACCCGCGGAAGGAAGCAACAACTCATTTGAAAGCCAGATAAATTGACTCAGAATTTCATATTACAAAGGATCATGACAGATGATGTGTCTGCATTGATATTTCTCCCAAGAGGAACCAATTCCATATGGGGGTCCTTAATGTTTGAAGAGCTTCACTTGTTTTCACAAATCAATGAGGGATTTTTCCTCAGCAACATAGAATCAACACACCCAAAGCATGATAGTGCACAGTTCAATCTAAGGCACTTCCGCACCAACTGGCCAATGACCAACTCCGAGATAGATTCAAGTGACAAGAGTTGTAGTCACTAACTCTCTACATCAACAAGGGCCTGGGGTCAAGAGGAATGAATGAATCATTCTTCCAGCCAACAAAGCTTCATCGACCCAACCAACATGAAGGATCCAGAATGAATGAACTCATTTTGTAAAGTTGGATTTCTTGAGTATTGTATAAAAATTGGTTATTCTTCATTGTAATATGTCAATCTCCCTCTTCTTCGAGACGAATAAGGAATTGGGTTTGGGAGAGATGTTGGAGGGGCTAGTCGACCCTATCGACTAGACCCGAAAATCGTATAGATTAAAGGGATAGTCGACTAGGAACATAGCCGAGTTTGTGAGTCAATTACTTAGTCGAGTCGACCAACCCAGGTAGTTAGACAATTAGAAATACCTGGTAGATGAATAATGAATATAAATAGATACACCCATGTAACAAAGAAAGTGGTTGATTATATGTTATGATATAATAAAGTTCTTATTGTTGGTATGTCCATTACTTTGTATACTCAATAGATTAAAGGGATAGTAGACTAGGAACGTAACCGAGTTTGTAAGTTAGTTGACTACTCAGTCAGGTCGACCAACCCAGAAAGTTAGAAATACCTGGTAACTGAATAATGAATATAAATGGATACACCCATGTAACAAAGAAAATGGTTGATTATTTGTTATGATATAATAAAGTTCTTATTGTTGGTTTGTCCATTACTTTGCATACTCTTCTATCTTGTATCTATGTATGTGCTTCTATATTAATACATTGTGGTATATTGTTATGTGTGAAGGACCACTAGTAACTTCTACATACAATCCCCTAGATTATAACACATGGACTATAAGAAAGTATTATTTTTTAGTTAGAAAATATAATTCCACCCTTACACTAAACTTGGAAAGTAAGGTGCAAACAAATCTACCCTAGATTCATATATAGAAAAATGATTTTAATGTAAAATACTAAAAACATAAATTCCCTAGTAAGTAGATTGTTAACTAACCAAACATACCATTTTGTATATGCCATGTCATTTTTTTCTCATACATCAATATCTACGTATATTAACAAGTGATGTGCTACGAAGTAGACGTGAAATTGTGACATTGGCTTGGCAATATCTTTGTTGCCATGTTGTTGCAAGTATCCATAAAAAATATTACACAATGTTTTGACAATATATTGCACCCTATTTCTGGTCATGATAATCATTGGTTATTTACATAACATGCTATTTCTGGTCATGATAATCATTGGTTATTTACATAACATGCCCTAAAGTGGAACCCATCATCCTTATCACTGTGTCCTAGTAATGCCTTAATTAAAAGATTCAAAACTAATATTTTGATTAAAAAACACTTGGAAAGAGTCTCATTTCCAGATTTTCACCTATTGAATGAAGACAAGACATCTGAAGTACATCGTTGAGACAAAATAAAGTTGAGTGGTTTATGTTGTAGGCAAGCTACATGAATGCCATTGGTTCATAGTAAAATCAATGTACCAAAAACCAAGGATTATGTCTCATTTATCTAACAAGTGGATTATAGTAAAATCAAAGTTTTGCAGGGATAAAAGTTGTATGTATGGAAAAAACATAGAAAAGATATATCAGGTATGTGGCCCATGAACTAGCCGACATAGAAAGAAAAAAAATTATACAAATCGCAAAATCACAGACTAGAAATTTCTTTTCTTTAAAAAAAAATGGTACTCGCTCAATGGTCGAAGCAAAGCCTGAGATTTGCCATTCAATTAAAGTGCTCGCCCACTTCCACTCAGTCTGCAGAGAGGTCCAATTGGGTGCATATTAATGGGGGCTAATTTATAAAATTCACCGACGAAGAAAATTAAAAAGATGAAACGAAAGCAGGAGGACGAAAGCTACCCACTTACATCTGTTTGCATATATGCAGAGAGGAGGAATCTTTCATTATTGGTGCCTATGACCTTGCCTTCATAATAACAATTGTCACAAAACCATAATTTTTTTCTCTTATCGTTCCAACAAAACTATAATGTAAAACAATTCTAACCAATACAGAATCCTAGTTCCTGAGGGTTTCTTGGGGCATAGTTTAATAAAACGAAATGTCTGTTCATTACACAGTTTTCATTTAATGATGAGTTCTGTCCTCACAGAATCATCCTGTGCCAATCTGATTCTACAAATACTAAACCTGCCTATGTGTATTCTAAGGTCAAGATCCATTCAGTTTTACAAATAGGTGAACAGACATGTATGTTCTTGTAATAGAGATTAATAAAAAAATATATTTGTTAGATTCTTGTATAGGATGTTTCCCTGTTGGCTGGACTTTGAGGCTGGTTTGAGACTGACTTCAAAGTCTAAATACTGATACAAAACTGTGAGAAACCTCATTGTGGTTCTCTAGACTCTATATTGTCACTCCTTCAGACTTAGATACCTGTCCTTTGTATGGTTCTTTGAGTCTTTTCAACGGCCTTAGTATGTGAATACATAGATGCACAAAAAAAACGTCCCTCAAAGAATTTGAGAATTAGATGCTTGAACACACAATACTTTTTCTTTTTTTTACTGTTCACAAGAGCGATTATTGCAGTTTTCTCATTTAGGAGTAATCTTTTCTTTTTTTTACTGTTCACAAGAGCGATTATTGCAGTTTTCTCATTTAGGAGTAATCTTTTTACTTGTTTGGGGTATTGGCCAACTCACATCCTTAATCTTTTCAATCTTTATTTCTCATAAGTAAATTTTACTAATTAACTTACCATTTAAATTTGACTAATTAACTTACTATTTGACTGTAATAATATGGTATTCTTTGACTGAAATCTAGGTTCTAATTCCTCAGATTCCATTTCAGGTCTTGAGATTTCCATTTTACTTATCTGGCATATCTTTTCAATCTTTATTTCTCATAAGTAAATTTTACTAATTAACTTACCATTTAAATTTTACTAATTAACTTACTATTTGACTGTAATAATGTATTCTTTGACTAAATCTAGGTTCTAATTCCTCATATTCCATTTCAAGTCTTGAGATTTCCATTTTACTTATCTGGCATATTGAACAGCCGCCACTTTACATATTTTGACTTTCAGATTCAAGTAATTATAATCGACAAAACAATATATTTCAATCATCACATTTTAGCATCTTGAATGTTAAGAGTACAAAACACAATACTGCGTCTTGAATGTTAAGAATATATAACAGAATACTGCAAGGATTTTAATTTTAATCAATAAGTACATTATTTTAATTTAGTCAAAGAAAGTTAATTTAGTCAAAGAGAGAATATTATTTACTGGCTAAAATTTGATATGATTTTTATGGGAAAGATACTGAGAAAGATCAATCTTAATAACAGTGAGGTCACAAGGGCACATCACAAGTGAGTCTATGCTCACATAATCTATCTGTAATTTGATAAATTGCTTACAAATAAATAGGCTAGGAAAGTTTATAACAAACCCCTACCTTTGTGGATCTGAAAACAACCTAGAAGCTATAAATGAATACAGCTATAACAACCCTGAAACCAACTCTAACAAATAGTTGATATTTCGACATTATTCCAACACTTCCCCTTAATGGAGAAATGGATTCTCAACACTCCAAGTAATATGAATAATATG
>JASDQU010262381.1:0-11143 GCA_032191745.1 Picea mariana
TATAGGGTTTGACTTGGAGGAGGTTTCTAGGATAAACCACTACATCTTGATGTGATCTCTATTATTCTACTATTCTACTATTGCACTATATTTGTTTCATTTAATTTTTTAAGTGTAATTGCTTAATGATAAAAATAAAAGTGTAAAGAAGAATAATATCATCTGAAGTAATTACCAGTATTAAAAAATAAAAGTAATATTATCTATTCTTGAAAAATCAACATGGTTTCAGAGCTTTGGTGAAAAGATCTAGAACGTCAGTGCTTTTCTAAAGAAGAGATATAGAAAAACCCTTCTATCAAGAAACCTCCTTTGAAATCATACAACAATGTCTACCAAAATGAAGTCTAAGAACAAGTTAGAGGGAGATTCTAACTTCAAAGAATGGAAGACAAGGATATATCTTATCCTTTCCAAAAAAAAAGTCTTGTATATCGTGAAAGGGAAGATCGTGGAACCTCAGATAAATCCAGAAAAAGAAAAAGACAATCGGATCATTGCAGAAAAAGTGAAGTTCAAGGAGAATGATATAAATTCCATGAGCATAATTGTGGATTCAATAAAGGATCATTTGATTCCATAAATATCAAATCTTGATTCATCCAATAAGATGTATGATGCCTTAATCAATCTATTCTCAGTACAAAATATTGGTCAAGTAATGAGCTTTAAGAATGAAATCCATGACACCAAAATGACGAAGGATGATAATGTAGCCTCATACTTCATGAGGATATCCCAATTAAGAGATAAACTACAAGAAATTGATGAAACAATCCATGACAAAGAAATTGTGACCATTTCACTCAATGGTCTACCTAAAACTTGGGATGCATTTTCCTCAAGCATGAACACAAGGAAGGACTTCCCTTCCTTTGAAGAACTATGGACTTGTTTCACCCAAGAAGAATCGATAATTTATTCAAAGGAAAGAATCCAAAAAGATGAAGATGCTCAAGCCTATGCAACAAGGTTAAGGAAGAATGGAGGCAAGAAAAGGTTTGGGTTCCAGAATAAGAATTTAGGAAGGAACTCCAATCATAAAGATATATCAAAAGTACAATGCTTTGGTTTCCATAAGTATAGACACTACAAGAGGAATTGTCCTAAAATGTCAAAGAAAAGAAATGAAAAACATAATGCGACATATGTTGATGTGAAAGAAGAAGAACTGTCAAAGAAGGCTAAGCATGACGAAACACATTTCTTATACTATTCATCCCTTGCAGGATCCATTAAAGGAGAAGATGAAATGTGGTTGATTGATAATGGTGCTTCTAGGCAAATGACAGGTGAAAGGGGAAATATCTCAAGCATAAAGGAAAATAAGGACTCTCATAGAGTGGATCTTGGAGATAATAATTCCCGTGCATTCAAGGGAATTAGCAAAGACTCTATCAAATTGGAATCAAACAACAATATCCATCATAGAAATGTCCTATATGTACCTGGTTTGAAGTAAAAATTAGTCTCCATTTCATGTCTAGAAGATAAAGGTGAAAGGATATCTTTTCTGGATGGAAAAGTACTTGTTTGTTCCAAGGGATCTAACATAGATAATGATAGATTTATAGATGGAATAATCTACAATATGTTAAGACAAAGAACTCAATATATTTTCCATGAAGAAGTTAATCTTAGTGAACTATGGCATACAAGGTATGCAAACATTCACTATCAACAATTACCATCCCTGAATAAGATGGTGGATGGTGTACCAAAATTGCATCCAACACATGAAGGAGTATGTAGAGGCTGTGCACTTGGGAAGAATGTGAAGAGGCCATTCCCAAGCAATGAGAATAGATTCAAAGAAATCTTAAATCTGATACACTCGTATGTATGTGGACCTATGCTAGTAAAATCACTAGGAGGTTCTCTTTATTATGTGATATTCATTGATGACTTCTACACGAAAGACATGGATTTACCTGTTGAAAACAAAATATGAAGTGTTTGAAAAGTTTGGGAATTCAAGGAAGATGTTGAAAACTTGACAAAAAAGAAGATAAAGACACTAAGGTCTGATAATGGAGGAGAATACACCTCCAAGGAGCTAGTTTATTTTTGTAAATCTCCTGGAGTTAAGAGGGGGTTGATTGTTCCTCATAATCCTCAACAAAGTGGCATATTAGAAAGGAAGAAGATGTCTATCGAAGAATTTGTAAAATATATGTTGAATGATCAAAACTTATCCATGTTTTTGTGGGGTGGAGCAACGATGGAAGTTGTATATGTACAGAATAAATGTCCTTACAAATTATTGAAAGACAAGACTCTAGAAGAAGTATTCTATGGAGAGAAACCATGTGTGGAACACTTAAGAATATTTGGTTGTCCTGTTTACATCCATGTTCCCAAAGATAAGAGAAATAAGTTGGAACCTTCAATAAAGAAGGGTATTTTCATTGGATGTAGTGAATCATTAAAATTTTACAGAATATATGTTCCAGGTCTGAAAAAGGTTAAAGTTAGCTGGGATGTAACTTTTGATGAGAATATTTATTACCAAGAATCCATAGAATATTCCATGGACTCTGACGAGGAAGAGGAACGTGGAGAAACGAAGGAGGAAAGTACATTCTCTCCTAAACATCTTGATGAGGAACAAGAAAAACCACTTGAACCTAAGAATCCAGTTGCTTCCCCAAAGATTAGAAAGAGACCAACTTGGATCACATCCACTTTGCAAGAAGCAGAGGGACATAAAGCTTCAATTGGTGACTTTAGGGAAAGTAAGAAACCTAAGAGGTTATCTTGTTATGCTGCACTAATGACAAAACTCATGAACGAAGAACCTTCCACATTTGAAGAGGCTATCATGTAGAAAGAATGGAAGGAAGCTATGATGGAAGAGCATCAATCCAACATGAAGAACGATGTGTGGTAAATAGTGCCAAGGCCTGATGGGAAGTCTGTGGTGACTTCAAAATGGATATATAATATTAAGCATGCGGTGGATGGAAGAATTGATTAACACAAGGCAAGGTTCATGGCGAGAGGATTTTCCCAGAAAGAGGGAGAATATTATGATGAGACATTTTCCCTTGTTGTGAGATACACTTCCATCAAATCCTATATCTCTCTTGTAACCTCCATGGGATGGAGTCTAAATTACATGGATGTGAAGACCGTGTTTCTAAATGGAGTGATTGAAGAGGAAGTGTACATAGAGAAAACTCAAGGATTTGAGGTTCACTCCAGGGAGTCTCATGTTTTCATACTGAAAAAGACCTTGCATGGTCTCAAGAAAGCTCCAAGAGATTGGTATGCATGGATCGACAGTTACTTAACAAGACTTGGCTTTTCCAAGAGCTATGATGATCCAAACCTATACTACAAAGTTGTGAACGATGCACTTGTGATTCTATTGTTATATGTCGATGAATTATTTTTGAGAGGTGCAGAGCCTCCCATCATTCAATGTAAGAGGGAGTTAGCTTTAGAATATTATATGAAGGATCTTGGCCTCATGAATTATTACTTGGGACTGGAGGTATGGAAAAAACATGGTGAAATCTTCCTAGGTCAAGGGAAATATACATTAAAGATCCTTCATAAGTTTGGGATGATGGATTTCAAATCCATGGCTACTCCCATGGTGACTAATTTGAAAAATTTGAGAGACGTACTTTGAACTGGTTAATCTATCCATGTACAAAAAATTGATTGGATCATTGATGTATTTGGTGAATACTAGGCTGGACATATGCTTTGTTGTAAACACATTGAGCCAGTTCCAGGTGGAGCCTAGACATGAGAATTGGATAGCTGCAAAACATATCTTGAGA
The DNA here is from genome assembly GCA_032191745.1 of Picea mariana. Taxonomy (NCBI): domain Eukaryota; kingdom Viridiplantae; phylum Streptophyta; class Pinopsida; order Pinales; family Pinaceae; genus Picea; species Picea mariana. Next base: position 3,792 of record JASDQU010262381.1, read on the forward strand.
TACTTACGTGGGACACTAAATTATGGTTTTAGATATGTATCAAATAGTGATGTACAACTACAGGGATATACAGACTTTGATTGGGCAGGGAGTATGGATGATAGAAAGAGTACCTCGGGTACCTGCTTCAGTTTGGGTTCAACCATGATATCTTGGATCAGCAGGAAACAAAAGTTTGTGGCACTCAACACTGTAGAGGCAGAGTACATTGTGACATGTGATGCTTGTACATAAGAAATATGGCTCCGTAAGTTTACTTCTGGACTATTTGATCAGGTGCCAGATTCGACCATGATATTCTGTGACAATCAAATCTATGTGAATATTTAAGAGAATCTAGTGTTTCATGACAAGTCAAAGAACATTAAGATCAAGTATTATTACATCCGTGATAGAGTCCAAAAGGGATAAATAAAGATTCAATATATCTCCACTGATGAGCAGATATCAGATATTTTGGCAAAGCCCTTGTCCAAAGGGAGGTTTGAATACTTTAGGGACAAGTTGGGACTTGTGGAGATTTCTCCTTTAGTTGAGAGGGAGTGTTGATCTATATCATTCTATTACAACTTAGATATGATGCTTTTGCATCATGCTAGTACAACTTAGGTATGATGCAAATGTTTGGNTTTTATTAGCATGATGCAACTCCAAACATTTGCATCATGCTAATAAAACTTAGATATGATGCATTAGCATCATGCTAGTACAACTTAGAGATGATGCAGTTGCCTGACTCACATCATGCTAGTATAGCTTAGATATGATGCAGTAGCATCATGCTAGTACAACTTAGAGATGATGTAGAGGCACTGATCTACATCATGCTAGTACAACTTAGATATGATGCAAAATCATCATGCTAGTACAACTCAGAGATGATGTAGATGATACTCCACATCATGCTAGTAAAACTTAGATATGATGAATTCACATCATGCTAAAATCGATTAGAGATGATACAATGGATGATGTGACTTGATGTGCACCATGCTAGAGGAATTATGGTTCATATATGATGCAGTTGATGATATATCATGATATATTTTATGTAAGTTTTCATTAGATAAAATTGTTCAACTTGAATACATTTTGCTTGTTGTTATGAATACCTCCCTAGTTAAGAGGGACTATTGAAATTGTAACTATGATCGGTCTTCATAATGTAGTTTGTAAAGTCAAAAAGGAAATTATTATTTATTTAAAGAAAAAGAAAAAGAATTATTTTTAAAAGTTAAAAGTCACCTCATGAAAAGGTGCCTCTTGAAAGGTCACTTCTCCAATATAAATAAGTGACAATTTGGATCATCTTACTCACTCAACACATCTCTTTATTTCTCATGCAAGCTAATGGAAGGAATATAGTGAAGGTTCTTGGGAATATTTAGCGATATTCTTGGTGATCCATATGTTCCTCCCTCTCTCTCTCTTTCCATTGTTCACACGTTCAAGGGTTCTCTCTATCCTAGTTTGCATGTGCGGGTATTTTTTATTTATTCTATGGAAGGATGAAGCTACTAGCCCAAGTTTATTATGTTGATACTAATAAGAAGTCTAAGGTTTTACTTGGAGGAGGTGGGCAGGATAAACCACTATGTCTTCATGTCATCTATATTATTCTACTATTGCAATGTATTTGCTTCATTGAATTTATGAAGTGTAATTGCTTAATCATAAAAATAAAAGTGTAAAGAAGAATAATATCATCTGAAGTAATTACCAGTATTCAGAAATAAAATTACTATTAACTATTGTACTTGAAAAATCAATAGGACCCACCCATACTAGCTTTCAAATGGCACCATCGCAATGTCTTATGCCACCATTGGGTCCCATCTCCCTTGACAAACATCTACCTGGCGGCCCTACATAGGCTGCAGGGATGGGTAGGTCACATCTTACACCCTTTCCCTTTGGTGCATGAACTTGATTTTCCCTCGATCCAATAGGAGAGATGATAGAGAGATAAATGGTGGGGAATTCATTTTTCATCGCCAACATGCTTAATGGTTAACACCCCCTCCACGGTGTGACCCACTAAAACCACCCTGATACATGGCACATTTTTACTAGTTTCACATCGCTAAATACCCTCTAGAAAATCTCTTGTGAGAAATGTGATACCACCTTGTGAGCAATGCGATACCGCTTATGGTATCGAGTCACCACCCCGCTCATGTGGCTCCCACGTCACTTGTCAGGCCCGCCATACTTCTACCATGGACCTACCACTATGGAAGTCTACATCATCACCACTTTAGCTTTCACATGGCCTCCATGTCATGTTAATGTCATGGTACGAAAAATTAACCAAATTTTCTGAAATTTCAAAATTTCCCCCATGCTCTCCATGAAACTCTAAAATTGAGCTTGCTATGGCCAATTTTGTCCCTCTACATGTAAATTCGATCACTGCAATCGAAATTCAACACTTCCATGGCAAAATTCTCAATGAATCTCACTTCAGAAATTGAGGTTTTTGTCCAATTTCACCATGACTACTCCGTAAATCCCAAATTCGACTAATTACAAGCCGAAAAAAAATCGTTCAGAGGTTAAAATTGGGGGTTTTAATCCCTGAACTCAAATTTCACAATTTTCCCATAAAATTTCCCCAATTTCACAAGAGTAATTTTTGACCAATAATTTGCAAACATCCTTTGAGCTTCAATTATGCAAAATTCAGCTTGTGCATGCTAAGTTTGGCTCATTGTTGAACCTATGGATCTGATAATATGTAACATACCTAACCATACAAGATGATTCTCATCACTATTAAAAATGATTTATCTTGATAAATACAAATCTAAAAATGCCCCATGCATATAAAAGAAAACCAAGGGGTAACAAGCCCATTAAAATTACAACAAAATAACATGTTGATTTACCCATGGATCTAACAACATTTATAAAAATGTGAATGCATCCAGTAAACATCCAACAAACAAAAAACACTCAAATATTCATTTACAAAGAGGAATAATCATAATAAAACAACATAACACTTATATGTTTATAAAGATTAACCATTTGAATGCATACAAAGGATGAACCTCCCAGCCATAGGCACTACTGTTCATTTTCTCTCAACAAAAGGCCACCCTTGATTTGTGTCTATGAGGCCAAAAGGAGATATGACCCTCTGGTTATCCACTCTCCAAACACAACATCCCCAAACCTAGGTTCCAAACACCAACAATAGTTCTAATCCACCAACTCTCTTCCCCACAACCTGCACAACCCAAGGAATGTTCCCCCTTCATTGCTCTCAGTCCATTGATCCTTACCATTCATTTATCATGGATTCCAGTGAACTCAATTTTCAGGAATATCTCAATTGGGGACTTCCAAGAACCTTCAATTGCTTCAAGAGTGCTCACAACAGCCTTCATAAGGCTCTTGAGCCATTTCCTCAACAATAAAACACACTACAAGATTACAACCTATTTTACAGGAACACATGCCACCTTTCCAGCATAAAACATAGCCAAACAATAGATTCCTTCAATCATTTCATGGCTAGTTCTCTTTCCAACACTCATCTCCTCTCTTGTTGCTAAAAAAATTACATGTAAAAATTGTCTCCTTTCTCCATACAAATTTCCTTTTCCTCTAGCTAGTTGAGTGCTCACTTTGCCTATGTTGATTGTACTTTATCCCCATGCTCCCCAATAAATATGGAATGTGAATCCTCACACCCACCCTCTTACACAAAATAAATGGCTTTGGGAACACTCAACGACCATGAGTATTTCCCCCTTGGACCCCTATCTCTTGTGGAATCATAGGCCCCCCATAATTTTTATCCCTCTCATATCACAACCACTAATTACTACTTCTATTAATCATTTTAATGTTCATAATATACAATTTGTCCCTCGACCATATTAATCAATACAAGCTCTTTTCCCCAAACATATCATCTCACCAGCCTAAGTCCCATTTATACAATTACATTATCATTTGCGGGTATTAAAACTGGGGATGTTATAGTGATTAACAAAAAAGGTCTCAATAAGATTCACCAAAATATGTCATTGAGACAATAAGAGTAGGCCAAAAAATCAAGTTTGTTGAATGACATTTGTAACTGAACCCTTTGAAGTAAGCTAGTAGAGGTAAGTATTTTCAAGATTTCTTCATATCATGATATTTGTTTTATCAAAGATGCACCATTGCAATATACAATTTTTATCAATGATTACAAGAGATTCCTCAACCAAGGATTTCTTGCAACCACAAGAAAAACCAAGTTCCCTCAATTCAGAAATCAAAAGAGTTATTAAAGGACAATTTCCCAACCTCAATATCGTTACTCAAGGAGGAGCAAAGACAAGAGTTGATGTTGATAATCTACCTCAGATCCAGAAGGAAACACCTAAATAAGACATGTATGATCCTCTGAAACAGAAGTTGTTCTTTAAAGATGCCATGGAAGTATTTCAGAATATCCCTAACCCTGATATGCAAGAGAAACCCACACAACCTATTGTTTACCCTAAGATTGTGCAAGTCCTTGCTTCACCTCATGCACCCAGAAACCATGTAGTCACACCGAGACAACTTGAGCAACCTCAAAATGTAGTCGACCTTTGGTTTCAATTATTCTCTGATATTCTTGGGAATGACCAATTAACAGAAAAATTGTGCAATGTGCTATACCTAGTTTTAGGGAATGAAGAACCCATAGAAGCAGGAATAAGGACTAATATTCCTAAGAAGAGTGCTCAGAGGATGTAGAGGAGGAAAGTTTGAACTGGAAAAGAATTCAGATTAGTAGCCCAACTAGAAGAATTTCATATTAGGGATGTCATGTTGGATCTAGGATCTAATGTGAACATTCTACCTAAAAAGACTTGGAAAGCCTTAGGAAAAGCCCAATTGACATATTCCCCAATACATCTAAGGATGGCCAACAAGTATTGTATTTTCCCCATAGGAAGACTGAAGAATGTGGCAATAGATGTTGCGAGAGTGAAGACTATAGATGACTTTGAGGTGATTGATATCATGGGGGATAATGACCCTTACCTTGCACTACTTGGGATTGATTGGGCCTATGAAAATTATGCATTGATTGACCTAAATAAAGACATGATGACATTTGAGGTAGAAAGAATCAAGGTAGTTCAACCCTTGGATCCATATGTAGGCCCTAGATATACAGATCCAACGAACAACAATATGGAGGGAAAAGAATTGGATCAGTTGTATACTGTAACAACAAGAACAAGGGAAGATTACATAAATCCTATTACTGATGGATTGGTAAGTTCGAGGAGTATACAGTTAGTGGACAAAGATTCAGAACTGGCATTTGATAGTTAGAAGAAAGGCTCATACGAAAGATTTTCATGGAGATGCACAACTATCTCGGAAACTAGATGGGTTGGGACCAAGGTCAGAGAACACCCAATATATGATGGCACCTCAGGACCTGGCATTTTTCTGCTCAGCATGGAAGAAAAGGTAGCGGAGGGTCAAAGGATATCAGTACTAGATTTATCCCTCCAGGACACCCCTGTCAGATGGTATGATCTGAAGAAAGCTATCAAGTACAGGCTTCAGGATAAGGAGCAGCTGGAATCAGAGATGCAGACGGATTTCTATGTTGCGCAACTGTTCAATGGATAATATGATCCTAGAACACATATTTAACAGTGCATGACATAGTGGCAAGTTGTGGAAATACCCTCTCACTTCTAGGTTCAAGTATTTCCCCACTCACTAGGTCCAATCCCAAAAGCTTGGTTCATACATGATGAAACCATAAGATAGACTAGAAACTAGAAAGCGTTGGTATATCACTTTTGCAAGGACTTCTCGTTTACAAGTAAGTACCCTGAGCTTGAAGTAGTCCTCCAAAGAATTAAATAGTTTCTTTTCATAGACAATAGTAATCATAAATCAAACCTAGTGTTATGTGCAAAACATATCCAAGAACTTCATACTACTCTTCACCTAATCTTAGAAAAGAAGCCTATAGAATGTTATAAAATTGACAGGGATTCAGAAAGTCCAAATGATTTAGAGCAATTGAGAAACCTAGCCATTAAAGGGACAGAAGGGAACAAAGAAATCCAGAACATCATACCTAGTCGGATTTATAGTTCTTGTAATCACCCATTAAAGTTGTGCAAATTCAATATAGGGACCATAGAGAAACCTAAGATAGCTATGGTAGGAGATTACTGGGATGAGAAAACTAGGAAAGAAATACAAAGTTTGTTGCGGGAATATGAGGATTTGTTCCCAAATACCTTTTCATAGTTAAAGGGGATCAAAGGAGTTATGGGAGAAATGAAAATCGAATTAAAACCAGGATCAAAGCCTTTGAGGCATAAACCATACCACCTTAACCCTAGAGTAAAAGATAAGTTTAAGAAGGAAATAGACAAGATGTTGGAAGCTGGGCTTATTTTGGCAGTAGAAGAAGCAGAATGGGTCATCCCAATAGTCATCCAAAGTAATAAAGGAACAGATGATATTAGGGTCTGTGTAGACTATAGAAGCCTTAACTTTGCATGTGTGCATGACCCTTTTCCAACACCTTTTACTGATGAGGTGCTAGAACAGGTCACGGGGAAAGAAGCGTACTCATTTACAAATGGATTTTTAGGGTACCACCAAGTAAGGATTGCTGAAGAGGACAAAAACAAGACCACATTCTTAACAAAATAGGGGTCTTTTGCATACAATGTGTTGCCATTTGGATTAAAGAATGCCCCTGTAGTTTTCTCCAAGATTGTAATAGCATATTTTAGAGAATTTATTCACAAGTTTATAAAAGTTTATATGGATGATTGGATGATATATAGTTTGCTCAAAGAACATGTAGCGCTACTACGTCTGATGTTTGATAAATGCAGAGAATTGCCGATATCATTGAATCTAATAAAGTGTATCTTTTGTGTACCACATGAAAATTTGTTGGGCCACATAGTATGCCGAGAGGGAGTACTGGTAGACCTAGCCAAAGTTGTGGTTATTATGAACATGTCACCACCTATGAGTGTTAAGCAGTTGCGCTCCATGCTGAGGCACACATGCTACTATCACAGGTTCATCATAAGATATGCAAATATCACTACACCTCTAGAAAATCCATTGAAAAAGGCCAAATGTTTTAATGGACCCCATAATGTGATAAAGAATTCGAGACCCTAAAGGAGAAGCTCATCACAACACCTATTCTGATGTTCCCAAATTGGGAAAATGAATTTCACGTCCACGTAGATGCTTCATGCATTTCCTTAGAAGCTATCTTAGCACAACTTGGAGATGGAACCATGGATCATCCTATCTATTTTGCGAGCAGGAAGTTATTGCAATCTAAGCGCAACCACACAACG
>JASDQU010262383.1:5569-15585 GCA_032191745.1 Picea mariana
ACCAATATTGTTGAGGATTTGGTACACCTACAAATTTCCTTAATATAACCACCATATCAAAATCATTCCCCTATCCTCCCACACTCACACGGCATTCATTTTGCTTCACCCTTATTTCCTATAGCACCGATAATTCTCTAGCTAAATGAAGTCATCCACCTTCATTCTCTCTTGTTTTTAGAACATTTAGTCCCAATGGCACATGTAAAAAAATCTCTTAATTTAAGTTCCTAATTTTTCATTTATACATGCTTTCCATTAGTAATTAGTAATTCATGTGAGTTTCCTGTTCTTTTTGTGTGTCATGTATTTCCCTTTCTTTCAAGTTTTCTATCATTTTATTACATGTAAAGGTTTTTTTTCTCCAATATACCTTATATTGTTTTACATGCAAAATTCTTAATTTTTAATTTAAGTTTTTCTATTATCATTCATTTTATATTAATTTGTTTTAATTGATTAAATTAAGTTTTTCTATGATCATTCATTTTATATTAATTTGTTTTAATTGATTAAATTTTAATGAAAAAAAAAAATTACTAATTAAATACATTTTTATTTTTTATCATATTAATGCATTTTCTCTTTAGTTCTTAACTTAATTAATTAATAGAGTTAATTTGTTAATAAAAAGGGTGTAGGTTTTAATATCAGTTCATTAAACTAAAAGTCTTATGTCTGAACACAAATGAGAATGTTAACCTTTAGGTATTCACATGATACTATATGCATCAAGATTTATTATTTGAATTTGTGTAGAATTGTATTAACTTTTAAATTGTGTATATCTTATTTATTATAAAAAGTTTCTATATATTTGCCACTTAGTTTGACTCCTAATTAATCATTGTCATGTGTCACGTATTGTGTAACATGCCCATAAATATGATCAATTATCCAAAAAAAAATCACATGTACTAATTCAAACATCGTATCAATCACTTTAAAAGAATCAAATCAAATCAATCAAATATATAATTATCAAGCTTAATTATTACCTCATTATTTTAAAGACATTATTATTTACAATCACAAAAACTTTGCACATGTATTTATTAATATTCTTATAATATAACTCATCAAATTATTTTTAATTTTTTTTTTTTTCCAAAAAAAATTTCTCGAATTTATATAGCGTATAAATTCATTTACAATAAAAACTGCAGCGAGCTTTGTGGTCGTAATGCACTAGCATTTAGGACCCATACAATCAAAATTCAGCAAAATCGAATGAAACTAGGCAGGCCATGCTTGAGTAAGACTGAAGCGATATCGAGAGATCCATGACTTCCCGAAGACTATCTTCAAATCTAATTTCAGAGGCAGATTTCGGTGCTCCTGCAAGGGGAGGCAGCTTCATTCAAAGATATTTATGGAGGAAATGGGGCTCTCGATCCCTCTATCACAGTGGTAGACCGAGAGCCTCCCTACCATTTCAGTTAGGGCCCTCTTTGAGAGAGCGTCTGCTTCCCTATTATGAGAGCGGGGAACGTGGAGAAAGTTGATGTCGGAGAAGCACAATGAAAGTTCCCTCATTTTTTGCATCCAGCCTTCTAGATGGATGGAATGAAGCTTACACTTTTGTGATATCCAGTCAATAATAACTCTCGAGTCGCCCTAGACATGTAAGTGGTCGATAGACCAAAAGGCTGCGAGAGTGAGTGTGGCCCATAAACCCATGAGCTCAGCTTTTGTATTTGTACCAACTCCACAGTTGATGAACCATTTTGTGATTCTTGCCGGATGGGTTTTGAAGAAACCTCCTGCCCCGCAACAAGAGCCACTTCACTGAGCAGCACCGTCGAAAAAAGCAATGGTATGACCCTCTGCCAAATCAAAATGAAAAGCTTGTTGTGGGAAGCATTGGACCGTGGTCGGTAGCCAGCTGAAGGAGACCAAACTCTTATGGAAAACCGTCGGCAAAGAAGGGAGGCCATCCTCAAAGATCACTCTATTTCTTTCTAACCAAATCTGCCAGCTGATATGAACCGCCAGACTAGGCGGGGCCGATTTATGTGAGGACCACAGGGAGAAGCAATTAGAGATAGAGGAGCCGCACCAGTCAATAGGAATAGAAAAGTGCTTAATCGATCGGTCCCAGACCTCTTTAGAAAACGGACAGTGAATCAAGAGATGTTGCAGGTCCTCAGGAGCATTTTTGCAAAGTAAGCAGATCCCCGGCCCCTCCCAGCCTCTCCGTTGGAGCGCTTGCCAAGTGAGAATTTTCTCTTTACCGACGAGCCAGGCAAACAATTTTAGTTTGAGGGGCACTTTCCATTTCCATAACTGTTGGATCCAAGGAATATCTACTTCAGAGTTACGTTGATGCTGTAGGGCGGCATAAATATTTTTCACAGTGATAGAACCCGAAGCATCACCGCCAGCCCACACTAAAGCATCCGGATCGGCATTCAAAGAAATCCCTGCGCTTTTTAGTGCTGTGGTGTAACGAATCCACTCTGAGACCAACGGTTCTCTAAGGGAGAGATCTCTGCTTCCCGTCCAAGCATCCGGCAGTGGGGAGCGACCTTGCGAACCAGGCAGTGGGGACACACCAATCGAAATTCTGACCTGAGCAAGAACCGATAAGTTAAGAGTCTGAAGGTGGTATCTCAGCAAAGGCGAGAGTATAGATCGGTCCCCCAGCCCAAGAATCATATCCCTGCCGATATGAATTTCCTTACCCGCGCCCGGCCTCCATCGGAGCCAGTGGAGAATGACCTAAGAAGATGCCACCGGGCCTTTCCAAAAAGGAGAGACTCTCTTCAGCTGGAAAGATGGCTTGCGGAGCTAAAGGATGAGCGGCTTGGAGTCCAGATACTTATCAAAGATTATTTGATGCCAAATACTGTCATGAGTGACAGCTCTCCAGAATGTGCTAGCCAGGAGGGCCACATTGAAGGTGGAGAGGTTTTTGAGGCCCCATCCCCCTGTCCTCCGGGGTTTTGACAGGGTCTGCCAGCTGCATAGATGGAGACGATGTTTGACATCTTGACCACTCCACAGGAAGTTAAAAGATAACCTACGAAGAGTAGTAATAATCTTTGGAGGGACCCTCTCTAGCATCATCCAATAAACAGCCAGGCTTTCAAGAACTGATTTAACAAGGATAAGCCGTCCACCCAATGACAGCCATTTGTTGCACCAGAAGCCGATTTTTCTTTCAAAAGTAGCCACCAGCCAAAGCCAGTCACCAGGGGAGGTGACTCCCAGTTTCATCTGGAATCCCAAATAAATGAAGCCTTCGCTCAGATTTTTAAAAGTGAGAGGTATGGAATCTTTAAGAACAAGGAGTACGGTATCTGAAAGGCCCCAGTAGTGGACTGAGGACTTGGAGAGGTTGATGGATAAACCAGAAACCGAGCAAAATTGCTGGAGCACATCTAGGATAAAAAGCCATTCCTCTGGATCAACTTTTGACATAAGAAGAACCTCATCGACAAACATCAGATGGACAATCTTGATGAGGTTAGATACCTTAATGCCCGAGATTTGATGCTCGGTGAAGCTTTTGGAGAGGAGAATACTAAGGCCTTCCATTATCAAGATAAAGAGATAAGGGGAGAGAGGACATCCCTGAAAAATCCCCCTCTCGCCTCTGAATAAGTTAGTAGGTTCACCATTGATCATCACTGCGAAATTGGCGCTGGTAACGCAAGATAGAGTCCAATTAATAAACTTGTCTCCGAAACCCACTGAGTGAAGGACTAGTCTCAGAAAGTCCCAATCAATTGCAGTCAAAAGCTTTTTTGAGGTCCAGTTTCATAACCAGCGCCTTTAGATTTTTTTGTTTTATGCTGTGGATGCATTCATGGGCTGCTCCAATAGCATCCTAGATTCTTCTACCTTTCAAGAATCCCAGTTGTTTTGCAGAGAGACTCCTTCCGAGAAAGGGTTTAATTTTGTTTGAGATTACTTTGGAAATTATCTTATAAATGAGATTGCACAAGGAGATCGGTCGGAAATCGTTGAAGGAAATCGGGCTGTTATCTTTCGGAATCAAGACCAGGAAAGTGGAATTGATACCACCGGCAATCTTACCTTTGATACGGGTGTCTTCCACCATCTGTAGGAGTTCCTCACCTACAAGATCAAAAAAGAAACAAAAAAAGTCTGAAGTCCAGCCGTCTGGCCCTGGGCTTCTCTCAGTTTTGAAATGTGAAAGTATATCTTTGATCTCTGCAAGTGTGACAGGCCTGAAAAGGGCCTCAGCTTCATCTCCAGAGACTAACTGAGGGAAGAGACCGGCAGTAGAAGCTTTATCCTGGAGGTTGTGCACGCCGGTAGCTCTGAACTGTTGAGAAAAATGTAAGACGGCCTCATCCTTTAAGGCCTCTTGCCCTCGGATCTCTTGAACTCCGCTTTTAATAGTCCAGATCATCTTTTTGTTTCTATTGAAACTGGCTACCTTATGGAAAAACTTGGAGTTTGAATCTCCACTCTTTAGCCAAGTTGCACGGCTACGGAGACGCCATGCGTTTTCCTTTGCCCATAGTAAGGAAGCTATGTTAGCTTCAAGCCGTTTGAGTCTATTCGACTCCTCCACAGTCCAGGTTGTAGTGATAGAACGGTGTGTGAGATTAGATATCTCCGTCTCCAGCGTGAGCATACGGGCCTGTTCTTCTACCTGTTTACAATGGAACCAAGACTTAGTCTTTGACTTGAGGACCTTGAGTTTCCAAACAAGTCTACTCTGTGGATTAGCATCAGAAGTGAAAAGCGGGTCCGTCCAGATCAAATGGACAAGATCTATATAATCCGCCAAAGTAAGCCAGGAGTGATTAAACTTGAACGGGGAAGACCTAGGCCGCTCTGTAAGTCGCAGCTGGAGGAGAACCGGGGCGTGGTCGGATAAGAAGGGGAACTCCACCCATGAGGATGAAAGTCCAGTAGAAGCCAATAAACCGTCTGCCACAAGAAAGTGATCCAGTCTCCTGGCGATAGCATTCAGACCAGTCCTACCATTTCGCCAAGTAGGGGTAAGACGGGTCGGTCGGATGTCAATTAGGTTGTTTAAGGCAAAGAGCTCTTTGTAATGGGCTCCAGTAGGTTCCGGCAAGTGTGCCAGCTGAGGTTAGGTTCTTTGTTCAGATCTCCTTCGACGATGAGGTTAGGAAGAGAAAGAATACCACTATCTGCCAGCTGTGACCAGAAGGGCGTTCTTTCCGAGCAGGGTCCGTAAATGTTGAGCAACGCCAACTCCAGTTTTGTGGCTAGGCAGCAGCCCCGTAACAGTAATCCCCCATATGATAGGAAGGGTATCAGCTCAAAAAGACTGGGGTCCCAAGCCACCAGTAAACCTCCGGAAGTACCAATGGAGCTCACCGCCGCAGAATACCAAGAGGATCGGAACTGATGAATAAAATCTCTTGATTTAAGATCGGCCGAGAGAGTCTCTTGAAGAAAAATGAGATCGGGCTTAGTTCGCTCCAGCAATCTACGGAAGGAGGCAGCCTTGAGGGTGCCTCTGATCCCTCTAATGTTCAAGGAGAGCACGATCATTACTTATTGTGCCAAGGCCTTCATTGCTCTAAGGGCCTTACCATCCAGAGAGGGCAAGTCTGAAACCGACTGCTGATTACTTTGTACGTCCTTCTTCTTTCTGGAGCTTTGAGTTTGGAGAGGGGAGATTTCAGAAGCTATGCCTCATGACCAAGCGAAGTTCTTGGCCTCCTTTTGATGAGAATTTGAGGTGCCAGCTTCAGCTGCCGAAGAAATGATTTCCTTGCCACGATAAACTGGCAATTGTGTGGTGGATCCTGGATACAAGGAAGAGGGTGAAGTGGGGCACAGTGCAGCCAGGAGAACATTTTCATCATCTTTCGACTGGCTATAGCCAAGGAGCACCTGAGGGGCCGCTTCTGGAGTCATCGCAGGAGAAAGGGAAGAAGGTTGCAAGGTTGGGGGAGTGGGGGTAGGGAGGGAAAGGTCGTGGGAAGTGTCGGGAAGCTGAGCTGTTTCACCAGTTGACTGAGGAGGGATGAGAGAGGTGGGGGCAGTCATAGCTAGTGCAGGGGATGGGTCGGTTGGAAGGGGGGGAGTCTCTGCACAGGGAAAGGAGGAAAGCCAACGAAAGTTGTTAATGGCTTCTTTTTCAAATGCAGAAAGGGTGAGAAAGAGGGACGGGCAAAGTTGCCTTAACTTATGAATCGGTGAGTCCGCTTGCCTAGGTGAGGGAGGGCTGGAAGTGGGGTTCGGATCCAAAAAAGCAAGGGAAGGATCGGCTTCCAGATAGTCGGGAGGGTTCAGTTGGAGATCTTCCTCTTCAGTTGTGTAACTCGAAGACTTACCAGGACAAGTTCTCCGAAGATGGCTCGTTTCCCGACATAAGTTGCAGCGGAAAGGAAGCCCAAGGTAGTCTAGGAGCTGAAGATGTGTCCGTCCTCGCCAAACTATTTCCATCTTTTCCGGCAGTCCCGCTGTGATGTCTATCGCAACTAGAACCCTGCCCATTTTTCTCAATGGGCAACTTAGAGACTGAGAATCGAGTGAAATAAACTGGCCAAGAGCATTGCCTATAGCTCTAAAGGCTCCTTTGTTCCAGAGATGTAAAGGTAGGCCCGGGAGAAGCACCCATAGGTGTCTGAGTTGGAAGTAATCGGTGTCAAGGTTGAAGGCCAGTCTCCATCTCGTCAGCATAATACTGCTACCCCCGTAGGTCCAAAAAGAGGAGAGTAACAGAGAAGCATCATCTGGTGACTTACAGATGAAACAAAGCCACCCTTTTTTAAGGAAGAGGACCTCCGGTGTGTAACCTAGAAGAGGTAACCACGAAGACTTTAACCATTCCTCCAGAGGCTGGCTACTTAAGCTCTTGTAAGAAACTCGACCCACCAGTGCACTGGTAGACATTTTACAAAGGTCCTCCAGTCCCACGTCGTCGCCCAGAACTAACCGCTTAGCTTTTCTAGAAGCTTTCCACACCTTTCTGCTATGAGGATCAGTGTAAGTAGACAAAGGGACTCTTTGAGTGTCCTGGAGGGAGGATCGGGTAACTTGAGCAGGCAAAAGAGAGGAGAAGGAGGTAGGGGGGGGTCTGTCTGGGACAGGTTGTGTACAGGCTTCAGTCAGAGGGGGAGAGACTAGTGCTGAGGGGGACACGGCGGGAACCGAAGGAAATTTTAAAATGGTTGACTGACGGTTTGCTAAAGCATCCACTTTATCGAATAATCCCTCCTATTGCCAGATTAGTTCATCGGAAGGTTTCATCAGAATGTCTGTCATAATGTCCATGATAATGACACGGTGGGGGAGGCAGGATTCCTTTGGAAAAACAAGGCAGCGGGTTCGAGTCAGTGGGGTGGGAGCGAATGTGGGATCCATCAGGTTGTAAAGGTAATCATTGTTGATCAGGAAAGACCTGGCCAATTTGGGAAAAGCAGCCCTGTAGATCAATAGCTGGACAAAGAGACAAAAAACAGGACCACCAAAAAGCTATACTAAGAAGTCTGGAAGCAACCAGCACAGGGGGGAGGCTAGACGGCCAGTCAGTTCGGTTAATAGTCAAAACGATGGCTCGCGGACTAGTGAGAGTCTCCTAGTAAAGGTGTGAGTGCTCTAGTGTTCAAGATACGTAGTAAAGGGTCCTGAAACGCCTGGTTCGCCATGGCTCTGAAAGCAGTGATTTCAACACGCTGTCAACACGTTGTCTAACATACAGAATACTTATTACTTTCCTAATCATAAAGAATACTTGTTTTTACTACTTCTCGAGTAGAATAACAAAAAAAATATTATTTTTCATTTATGTAGATTTTAATCTTGTACAATATTTACTGCAAATAGATTTTTAGTAAAAGAACAGAAAAAATATAATGAAAAATACAAACATTACACAGAAACAGAACCAGCATATTCTATATTCATTCATAGTGATACATTGTTTACAATACAATATACATACAGGAGCCAGCAGCATCTAAAACCCTAACCCAATGACCTGGATTAGTCAACAACCCTAATTTTTTAACTGGAAATAGAAAACCATCGGCAAAAAACTATGTGCCGAAAAACCGCCCAACAATTGACACAAATATCGAAGCAACACGAAAAACAAGGCAAAAATATAACACTATTACTCATACAAAAAATATAACACATACCCAACAATTTCTCCTTCATGAAAAAGATTTTAAAAGCTTTATACTCATTTAATAAATTGAATCAATCATAATACATAATTCTTAATCTAAAAAAAGTGATCAAAAAGATGAATCGCTAGTAAACATTCTCACAAATAATGTAACAATGTAATATAGCACTCAAAATGGATATGGATATACTTGTTTACTGTAAAATAAACATCAAATAATTATTAATCTAAGAAAGTGGTAAAAAAGATGAAGCACTTGCGAACATTCTCACAAATAATATAACAATATAGCACTCAAAATGGATATACTTGAGTAATGTAAGATAAACATCAAAATGGTGTGTGAGATTAGACTTAACATTATGCAAAAACTAATAAAGATATGTTTGTCAAGTTTAAAATTTTAAATGAATCTACCCAGAAAAACTTAAGGTTAATATATGAACCTTATTTCTTATTCTTAGTTTTAATATAACACTGGTAAATGAGAAGCACAATTTTGAAGTGTTTTATCAAAGTCTTAATGCTCAAATGGGAGTCGTTTGGGTTATGTTTTGAATAAACAAGAAAAAAAACTCAAAAAAAGTTATATAATTATTTAATCAAATTTTAAAATTAAAAAATTATATATAATTAATTTTAATCAATTTATATTTTCAAAAACAACGAAGATTCCACAAAACCTCCCCATTTCACTAGGTGCTATGATCGAACTCCACAAAGCCTCGTACTCCATCTTTTAGGAAGATTATATTATTTCCCATATTGTTTCAGCAACGATAGACTACATAACTTTAACTTTAGGTAACATTTAATTTATTGTATCAATATTTTGCATATTATATAAATTAAACTTAAAAAAAATTAAATAAAATAAAATTATATCATTTGACTAACTTTAAAATAACAAATAATTATGGTCTCTCGTTCTTATTATATGTTTACCAAATTTATATGGTTTCATATGAAAAGATCGATTTGACGTGTATCTTTTATTATTATTATTATTAATTTAGATATATATAAATTAAACTTAAAAAAAAATTATATCATTTGGCTAACTTTAAAATAACAAATAATTATGGTCTCTCGTTCTTATTATATGTTTACCAAATTTATATGGTTTCATATGAAAAGATCGATTTGACGTGTATCTTTTTTATTATTATTATTTATTTAGATATCATAAAATTAATGTTTAAAAATTTAATAATATTTATATTATTAATTTAGATGATTTTTGCCCCGGATGGGGTGACACTTAGTCTAGACGCCACAGGTGGACTCGCACTAGCTCACAGCATAAATGCCATTAACCGTTCCTCACGCGCCGGCCTTTATCATGAAGGACGGCCATAGATGCAGAGACAGAACGGAGAGCTTTCTCACTTGCGCGAGCATTTACGAGCGCAGTGGTTCCGGGATGCCAAAGGTTAAAGGCGGAGGGATGGCTTCGGCTCTTGTTTATTCGGTCTCGCCCTCGGCTCCGAGATCTTTCTGGATTCTCTGGAGCAGCACAATTTCATGTTCGTTTAGTTTATGCAGCGACGCCCCAGCGCAGCTCTGCATTCTGCTTCTCACTCGGTGGTTTGGGAGTGGTCAAGCTCTTCCGGTGTCTCTCTCTCCGACCGCCCTGCAACAGGATACGATTAATCAGCAATTGCCATTGCCCTGCTCCTTTCTCATGGCAAGGAAGCGAGGAACCCCCCGCAAGGGCGCAGCATGGGCGGCTCAAAAGGAGCAAAGGCGCCGCAAGGATCAATTGGAGCGGGCCTTAGCTCTAGCGACGTCCATTCTAAGACAGAGAGCCAGAGCGGAACAAATTGAGCGACTTACCACCATAGCTGAGCCGAGTGTTGGTTGTAGCAGCGATTCTCGAGGAATGGCGCCGGGGGTCCTGCAAAATTCTGGTTCGACGGAGGAG
>JASDQU010262387.1:4662-15597 GCA_032191745.1 Picea mariana
CTTGGCTGGCTTTTGCCTCGCCCTCGCTGTCCCTGCTTGCGGCTCAACTTTTCTTCGGCTTTCAGAGCCATCTGGTATGCATCCTCAACTGTGCGGATGGTAACCATGCTCAACTCATCCTGAATGTCATACCTAAGACCATTTAGATACCTTGCCACCTTTTTGTCATCACTTTCCCAATGACCAGCTCGAATGTTGAGCCTGTAGAATTATTTGGTGTACTCCTTCACCATCATCATCTTCTACCTCAGGTTCTGCATGCGCCTGAATAGAGTGATCTGGTAATCTCTTGGAATAAACTTTGCCTTCATCTTGGCGATCATCCGATCCCAGATTTTGATCTTCTGTTTGCCTTTGGAACGCTTGTCCGCTTGCATCTCGTCCCACCATAAGGCTGCATGTCCCTTTAGCTTCGTGACGGCATGCCTTACTTTCTTGTCCTCTTTGATTTCTTCGTAATCGAAGTAGGTGTCGAGTGCTCGGATCCAATATAGCAACTCCTCTGCATTTAGACTTCCCTCATAGATGGGAATGTCCATCTTTGTCTTCGAGCTCATCCTCGAAATAGCTCTAATTAACCTCTCTGTCGAGGCATCTTCTGCTGAGACCTCTTCTTGATCATGTCCAGCTTCCTCTTCAATCTCGGGGTCGTTGAACTCTGCTATACCAGCTCCGCGCCTCTGGGTGGTCTCCATATCTTCGATTCTCGCCCTAAGATCTCGTATTTGACGTTCCATTTCTGGATTCCCTGCTGGCCTACCCATTCTCTGGGCATCCCTGTCCTCACGATCAGGTGAATGCCTTTCTCTCCTGGGTTTCATTATATCTCTCCTATCTCTACGTTAGAAAACAAAGACACTCTCACTCTGATACCACTCTGACGCAAGTCATGAGTATCAGAGTGCTTTCCTTTCCTCTTTCACACCTCTCGCCTGCAGTATACAGACAAGATCTTCAGGCTTTGATACCACTCTGACGCAACCCGCCCCTCAGCGGACGGTCGCTCCACCAGGACCTTCTTCACTTCACAGGCCCGAAGATTCAAATCTCTTCCAACTCCCTTGGGAGTCCTTTTGCCCACAAGACACTACTTAGCGATCTTCTATTCGCGTATCGGGCTATCGGGTTTCACGATATCGCAAGGTTTGCAATGTTGTCCTTGTGCAGCCAAACCCCGAAACCCCGATCCCCGATGGTCAATGGTCAATACTTCGAGATGTCGCCACTCGCAATGTCGAGCCTTTGTGTTTCGGAACCCCACGTACCGAGATGCCGATGCCATGTGTTATACTCCACACAACCTCCGTGGGACTCGTCGCCACTCAGGACTTCGCTGTCTCTCTGTGCAGCTCTCGACTTTGCAAACTCCGAAGTGCTGAGTCCTGAATCCTTGGGATCTCGTGCCACCTGTCCTCCTGATGATCGATGGTTCCAATTAAATTGGGGAATCATGACTTGCAATTTCGACGTGCATGTGACTCTTGCACTCGCTAACCCTGATACGCCAAAATGCAATAGTAGTCCTGTTCCGCCTGCACTTGGAGGTTAATTCTTTTCCAAGGCTTCAAGTCGTCGATTCTCTTCCTCTGAAGAATTCTCTACTTGAACAGCTTCACCCCGTGCAACTGGTGCAAAGGTTCTAACTCTCCTGAGCTTTGCTTCTCTGACTCCTTCAGAGAACCCGTTACGCACTTCTTACGCTTGACTTCTAACATCTCCCAAAGAGTTGGTGCCTTCCAGATTTTGCGCTTTCACCGTCACAGCAACCCGGCCCTCCTTTTCTCAGACTTGCTACTGAGACTCCTGTCCGACCTGCACTCACCTGCACGGTTCAAAAAACCCAACTCACTCTGGGCAAACAAGAACAGAAGTTCAACTACTTAGCCTCCTCAACGCACTCTATGCAGAGTAATTCAACTGCACTCTATGCAGGAATCTCATGGCTTAAGTGGAGAACCAATTGAAACTCATTCACTCATTCTCTCAGGTTTCGAACCTGATATGCAATCACATACGCAGTATATAAAAGGTAAGCATAGAAAGAAGCAATCATGCAAAAGCATAATATCAACAACACACAGAGGTCAAACACATCCATGAGATTGAATCAAAGCTTTCCTATTAATTCAATGTCTGTACATGGAGTTTCTTCACAAGCTCTCTGCTCTGCTCTTCTCTTCTCAATGCTGAATAATGACTCATCCTTATCAACAATACAACGGAGGGTGCCTATATTCATTTTCCCTCCTAGAAAATGGAACTGTCTAATCTACAGCTAACCCTATCTACCAAAATTAAAACTATTTAATGCCTCCTTATCTATATTACAATACAAGTGCGCTCAGCTTGAATGCCTTCCTTCAAACGACGACGCAAAAATCCTTTCAAAGAAATTCAAAAAGGTGTATGCTGGCACTATCCAGCTGTTCTTCTCTCTCCTCCACGCTGGCTCGCGTCATGACGTCGTAGATGCTCCTGCATCAATTAAACCGTGGCATCTAAATAATTGTCCACAACTGCTAGCCACGTTTCGACGTTCACCAGCACTATGTACCTTTCGGTGTTAACCATCCGCTAGCCACTTTGCGGCTGTGCTAGTTTATTAAAAACTAACAATCTAGACTAAACTTAACCCTAAGCTTCAATCGCCTTAATCAACACTTCAATTTATTCTCAAAAATTAATATTATTATTAGTGTCAATTAATTAGTCACTAATTTACTTAATCCTTCCTATTAATTTAATTATTATTATTTTTATTTTTTTCTCCAAGGCACATACATGGTACGTTGGTGTTTGGTTGTTCCTTAAGGCTTAGGTAGTGGGTGGTCGTGGGTTCTAAACCCATCTTCTCCGGAAAAANAGTAATTCAACTGCACTCTATGCAGGAATTTCCTGGCTTAAGCGGAGAACCAATTGAAACTCATTCACTCAAGCTCTCAGGTTTCGAACCTAATATACAATCACATACGCAGCATATGAAAGGTAAGCATAGAAAGAAGCAATCATGCAAAAGCATAATATCAATAACACACAGAGATCAAACACATCCATGAGATTGAATCAAAGCTTTCCTATTAATTCAATGTCTGTACATGGAGTTTCTTCACAAGCTCTCTGCTCTGCTCTTCTCTTCTCAATGCTAAATAATGACTCATCCTTATCAACAATACAATGGAGGGTGCCTATATTCGTTTTCCCTCCTGGAAAATGGAACTGTCTAATCTACAACTAACCCTATCAACCAACATTAAAACTATTTAATGCCTCCTTATCTATATTACAATACAAGTGTGCTCGGCTTGAATGCCTTCCTTCAAACGACAGACCAACAATCCTTTCAAAGAAATTCAAAAAGGTGTATGCTGGCACTGTCCAGCTGTTCTTCTCTCTCCTCCACGCTGGCTCACATCATGACGTCGTAGATGCTCCTGCATCATACTCCTCGGCTCAAAAGATTTCATGGGCTCCTGTCCATGAGCTCCTGTACACTGTGCCCATGATTCTGTATAACGGTCTTTGCCTCCCAGCTGGCATCCTCTACTGGGTGATCTTTCCATTTCACCAGGTATTCAAAATATTGTTTTCTCCTGGTCTTCCTGCCAATTCTCTTGTCTAGTATGGACTCCATCTCAGGCCTCTGTGCCACTGGCAACTGCTTCTGCCATTGGATTACTGGTTCCTCGGTTCCAGTTTTTGCGTCTCCAGCCCTGTAGGGGTATAAATCCGAAATGTTGAAAATCAGAGATATCCTGATGCCTTCTGGCAACTCAAGCTCATATGCATTTTCCCCGAACTTCTTCAGGACTTTGCACGGCCTGATCTTCTTCATATTGAGTTTATTGTATGTTCCCCTTGGGAACCTTTCCTTCCTCAAGTGCGCCAGAACCATGTATCCAACTTCAAACTGAAGTTGTCTTTTCCTCTGAACAGCTCTGTGCTTATATTCCTGATTCACCTTCTGCAGTCGTTGCTTCACCTCCGCGTGAAGTTCTTGCATCGCTTCAGCGAATTCCTCAGCTCTTGCGCTGCTAGTTTTAGCCTGTTCTGATTCCCTGAGCTCAGAAACTCCTCTCGGCTGCGTCCCATACAAAATTTGAAATGGGCTCTTACCTGTACTCTGATTCACCGAATCGTTGTACGCAAATTCGGCCTGTGGTAGGATATGATCCCAACTACTGTGATGCTCAGTCACTAGGCTTCTCAATAGATCCCCCAAGCTTCTGTTGACCACTTTCGTCTGCCCATCTATCTACGGATGGTAAGCAGAACTGAATGCTAAGTCAGTCCCTAGATTCTTCCATAGCGTCCTCCAAAAATGGCCTATGAATTTGGTATCCCGGTCGGAGATTATGCTTCTCGGCAATCCATGCAATCGCATGATCTCCATGAAAAACAAATTGGCGATGTGTGTCGCATCGCTGGTTTTATGACACGGAATGAAATGTGCCATCTTCAAAAACCTATCCACCACCACAAAGATGGAATCAACTCCTCGCTGAGTTCTTGGTAAACCCAACACAAAATCCATGCTGATTGCCTCCCACAGCCTCTCAGGTATGGGCAACGGCTGATAGAACCCGGTGTTCTGCTTTCGGCCCTTCACATGTTGACATATACTGCACCGGTCAACAAATATCTTCACATATGCACACATTCCAGGCCAATAATACGACTCACTCAGCTTGGCGAATGTCTTCTCATGTTCAAAATGACCTGCTAATCCTCCGCTGTGTTTTTCCTTTACCAAATTTTCTCTCGTAGAGCAGTTCGGAATGCACAGTTTATTTCCTTTGAACAACAATCCATCCTGGATCAGGTAGTCAATCCACGGACTCCTATCCCTGAGAACTGGGTTCTCGGCTGCCTCATATGCCTCGCCAAAATCTGCGTCACTTGCGTACATATCCTTTAGATTTTCAAAACCCAAGGTTTTGACTCTGAACTCCTGCAGCAGCAAGCACTTCTTGCTCAAGGCATTAGCTACCTTGTTCGTAGTCCCCGAAATGTGCTTTATCATGAATGTGAAATTTTGCATGTACTCTACCCACTTCGCATGCTTCTGATTCAGCTTCTCTTGCTGACTCACGAACTGTAACGCATGATTATCACTGTACAAAATGAACTCCTTGGGTATCAAGTAATGCCTCCACTTTTTCAATGGCTGTATGATGGCATAGAACTCTTTGTCATACTTGGAGTACTTCAGCTTCGCATCATCTAGCTTCTCGCTGTAATATGCAACAGGTCGGTCGTCCTGACTCAAAACCCCTCCAACAGCATACCCACTAGCATCACACTTCACTTGGAAGGTCTTTTGAAAATCTGGCAGCACTAGAATTGGCTGCTCAGTAATATTCCACTTCAACAGATTGAAGCTCTTCTCAGCCTCGACTGTCCAATTAAAAACTTTATGCCGCTTCTTCACAGTGTCCATCATTGCGGCACTGATTCTACTAAAATTCTGAATGAATTTTCTGTAGAATCTTGCCAAACCGTGAAAGCTCCTTACCTCAAAAACGTTCCTCAGCGATGGCCAATTCCTGATTACTTCAACCTTCTCAGGATCCATCTTCAATTCGTTAGCCGAAATTACAAAACCCAAATAAATGAGTTATGTCTGCATGAAGGAACATTTCTTCAAATTGATTAATAGCTTCTCCTACTGTAACCTTCTCATCACAATGGCTAAATGCCTCAAGTGTTCAGCCTTCGTCTTGCTGAAAATTAATATGTCATCCAAGTATACAACCACAAATTTACCAATGAACTCCCGCAGAACTTTGTTCATCAGCCGCATAAATGTGCTCGGCGCATTTTTCAAACCAAAAGGCATGACCAGCCATTCGTACGAACCCTTGTTTGTTTTGAATGTTGTTTTCCACTCATCTCCCTCTCTCATTCGGATTTGATGATATCTTCTCTTGAGATCTATCTTTGAGAAATAATTTTCCCTGCTCAGGAAATCCATCAAGTCGTCCATTCTCGGCAGTGGAAACCTGTACCTGATGGTGATTTTATTTATCGCCCTGGAGTCTGTACACATCCTCCAGCCCCCATCCTTCTTCGGACTCGGTACTGTCGGAACAACACATGGACTAAGACTCTCTCTTACCAGTCCTTTGTCCTCCAGATCCTGTACCTTCCTTTTGACTTCCTCGTTCTCTTTAGGCGTCAACCTGTACGCTGCCTTATTTGGAAAACTTGCTCGCAATATGAGGTCAATGTGGTGACTCACACTCCTCATCGGTGGCAACGAACAAGGTAGTTCGTCTACGATGATATCAGCGAACTCTCCCAGCAGTTCCTGAATCTCCTCTGGGAAGTCGTCCACCCTTGTGCTTGTCAGGACAATTCTCGGCTTCCTGACAACAAAGAACTGTGGATCCTCATCCTTCTCCAGCTCTATGAGAAGTTCTTTCCCACTCATGAGAAGTATCGTGCTGCTAAATTCTAGTTTCACTTCCTTATCCTTCATCGGCAACAACGTGTGTGTTTTCCCATCCTTCTCCAAGGTGTATGCGTTCATTCTCCCATCATGAACAACATTTCTGTCAAACTTCCACGGTCTTCCCAATAATACATGACAGACATCCATGGGAATGAAATCACATAGAATTTCATCCCTATATTCACCCATTTTAAAATTGACCAAGCATTGCTTTGTAACACATACCTAGTGTCCTTTCTACAGCCATGTCACTTGGTATGGACTTGGGTGTTTGTTCGTTTTCAGCTCCATCTTCTCCACCATCTCGGTCGAAACAAGATTATTTGTGCTCCCACTGTCCACTATGACCTTTCATTTCTAGCCCTTGGTCTTCCAAGTCGTTCGGAACAATCGGCATCTCTGAGCTGTATCCACCCCTTTCTTGGGTTTGAAAAGAACTTTATGCACTGTCAGTGACTTCCCACTTTCAGTGTCTTCATCCTCCATGTCACGCCTCTGCGCCTCAGTGATGTGAGCTTTTCCTCCATCCATCTTTCTCTCTGGACAATCAACGGATTTGTGACCATCTTTTCCACATGTAAAACATCTGATAATTCCTCCTTTGCCTCTTCCTCTACCTCGGGTACGAGGAAATGTATTGGCATCAGCATATCCTCCTTGTTGATCATCTTGTTGCCTCCTCGGCTCAAAAATCTACTGCCTCTGCTGTGAGGTTCCACCTCTTTGAGCTTTTCCCTGAGGTCTCTTCCAATCCTCCTTGGGCTTCTGAATATCTTTCTGGGCAATCGCTTTGCCTCTGGGCTGGCTTTTGCCTCGCCCTCGCTGTCCCTGCTTGCGACTCAACTTTTCTTCAGCTTTCAGAGCCATCTGGTATGCATCCTCAACTGTGCGGATGGTAACCATGCTCAACTCGTCCTGAATGTCATACCTAAGACCATTCATATACCTTGCCACCTTTTCGTCATCACTTTCTCGATGACCATCTCGAATGTTGAGCCTGTAGAATTCTTCGGTGTACTCCTTCACCATCATCAGCTTCTACCTCAGGTTCTGCATGCGCCTGAACAGAGTGATCTGGTAATCTCTTGGAATAAACTTTGCCTTCATCTTGGCGATCATCCGATCCCTGATTTTGATCTTTTGTTTGCCTTTGGAACGCTTGTCCGCTTGCAGCTCGTCCCACCATAAGGCTGCATGTCCCTTTAGCTTCGTGACGACATGCCTTACTTTCTTGTCCTCTTCGATTTCTTCGTAATCGAAGTAGGTGTCGAGTGCTCGGATCCAATCCAGCAACTCCTCTGCATTTAGACTTCCCTCATAGATGGGAATGTCCATCTTTGTCTTCGAGCTCATCCTCGAAATAGCTCTGATTAACCTCTCTGTCGAGGCATCTTCTACTAAGACCTCTTCTTGATCATGTCCAGCTTCCTCTTCAATCTCGGAATCGCTGAACTCTGCTATACCAGCTTCGCGCCTCTGGGTGGTCTCCATATCTTCGAGTCTCGCCCTAAGATCTCGTATTTGACGTTCCATTTCTGGATTCCCTGCTGGCCTACCCCTTCTCTGGGCATCCCTGTCCTCACGATCAGGTGACTTCCTTTCTCTCATGGGTGGCATTATATCTCTCCTGTCTCTACGTTAGAAAACAAAGACACTCTCGCTCTGATACCACTATGACGCAATTCATGAGTATCAGAGTGCTTTCCTTTCCTCTTTCACACCTCTCGCCTGTAGTATACAGACAAGATCTTCAGGCTCTGATACCACTCTGACGCAAGCCGCCCCTCAGCGGACGGTCGCTCCACCAGGACCTTCTTCACTTCACAGGCCCGAAGATTCAAAGCTCTTCCAACTCCCTTGGGAGTCCTTTTGCCCACATGACACTACTCAGCGATCTTCTATTCGCGTATCGGGCTATCGGGTTTCACGATATTGCGAGGTTTGCAACGCTGTCCTCGTGCAGCCAAACCCCAAAACCCCGATCCCCGATGGTCAATGGTCAATACTTCGGGATGTCGCCACTCGCAATGCTGAGCCTTTGTGTTTCGTAACCCCGCGTACCGAGATGCCGATGCCACGTGTTATACTCCACACAACCTCTGTGGGACCCATCGCCACTCAGGACTTCCCTGTCTCTCTGTGCAGCTCTCGACTTTGCAAACGCCGAAGTGCCGAGTCCCGAATCCTCGGGATCTCGTGCCACCTGTCCTCTTGATGATCGATGGTTCCGATTAAATTGGGGAATCGCGACTTGCGATTTCGACGTGCATGTGACTCTTGCACTCGCTAACCCTGATACGCCGAAATGCGATAGTAGTCCTGTTCCGCCTACGCTTGGAGGTTAATTCTTTTCCAAGGCTTCAAGTCATCGATTCTCTTCCTCTGAAGAATTCTCCACTTGAACAGCTTCGCCCCGTGCAACTGGTGCAAAGGTTCTATCTCTCTTGAGCTTTGCTTCTCTGACTCCTTCAGAGAACCCGTTATGCACTTCTTGCGCTTGACTTCTAACAGCTCCCAAAGAGTTGGTGCCTTCCAGATTCTGCGCTTTCACCGTCACAGCAACCCGACCCTCCTTTTCTCAGACTTGCTACTGAGACTCCTGTCCGACCTGCACTCACCTGCACGGTTCAAACAACCCAACTCACTCTGGGAAAACAAGAACAGAAGTTCAACTACTTAGCCTCCTCAACGCACTCTATGCAGAGTAATTCAACTGCACTCTATGCAGGAATCTCCTGGCTTAAGTGGAGAACCAATTGAAACTCATTCACTCATTCTCTCAGGTTTCGAACCTGATATGTAATCACATACGCAGTATATAAAAGGTAAGCATAGAAAGAAGCAATCATGCAAAAGCATAATATCAACAACACACAGAGGTCAAACACATCCATGAGATTGAATCAAAGCTTTCCTATTAATTCAATGTATGTACATGGAGTTTCTTTACAATCTCTCTGCTTTGCTCTTCTCTTCTCAATGTTGAATAATGACTCATCCTTATCAACAATACAACGAAGGGTGCCTATATTCGTTTTCCCTCCTGGAAAATGGAACTGTCTAATCTACAGCTAACCCTATCTACCAACATTAAAACTATTTAATGCCTCCTTATCTATATTACAATACAAGTGCGCTCGGCTTGAATGCCTTCCTTCAAACAACGGCGCAACAATCCTTTCAAAGAAATTCAAAAAGGTGTATGTTGGCACTGTCCAGCTGTTCTTCTCTCTCCTCCACGCTGGCTCGCGTCATGACGTCATAGATGCTCCTGCATCAATTAAACCGTGGCATCTAAATAATTGTCCACAACTGCCATCCACGTTTCGACGTTCACCAGCACTATGTACCTTTCGGTGTTAACCAGCCGCTAGCCACTTTGCGGCTGTGCTAGTTTATTAAAAACTAACAATCTAGACTAAACTTAACCCTAAGATTCAATCGCCTTAATCAACACTTCAATTTATTCTCGAAAATTAATATTATTATTAGTGTCAATTAATTAGTCACTAATTTACTTAATCCTTCCTATTAATTTAATTATTATTATTTTTATTTTTTTCTCCAAGGCACATACATGGTACGTTGGTGTTTGGTTGTTCCTTAAGGCTTAGGTAGTGGGTGGTCGTGGGTTCTAAACCCGTCTTCTCCGGAAAAAAATTAATCTAACCCAAATTTAATCTAATCTCTAACATCATTAATTAACTTTAATGTAAATTAACTCTACACTACATAAAACAATTAATTTAAAATCATTATTACACTAACCTAAATAAACTTTAATTTAATTTAAACTAACTTGACCTAAATTATATATATATTACACTAAATAATTTTTACACTTAAAATAATACAAAAAATAAACGAACACACATAAAAAAAAAAACATAAAAATTTTAGTAAACAAAAACATAAAAAAAAATCAAAATAATTTAAAAAAAAAAACTGCAGGCATGCATGGATTCCACGTGCCTGACTTGCTCTTCATACCTAACCATAAAACCCTACACCTGCCATCTCTTCGAACCCTACGCGTCCTTCCTCTGTCGCCTCCTTCTCATCCACCGAGACCTTCCTCACTCAGCTAGTGTAGCGCTGAGATTTTATTTTTGGACGTTTAACCTCAGAAATGCAGGGAATGGCATTTGAGTGGTTGGTTATCAATATCTTGATTTGTAGTTGCAGGCTCCTTCTGTTGCTGTAATAGCCAACTCCTTAAACAAGAAAAAGAGGTCTCTTCGTTGTATGCTATTTTCCACTTCCTGACTGGAGGGTTTTGGCAGCATCACCATCGAAGCATTGAATCAACAATGGATCAGAACAACAAAAGAATTGTCATGGCACTACAGAGTGGGTTAAAGAGTGTGATGACATGGGCCTTAAATACTCTTACATTGTTGTCCTTCAAATAAAAGGAGGATCTTCGAAAAGATGCTACTCCTCTTGCCTCAACAGTGGTATATATGGCGTCAACTGCAGCAACC
>JASDQU010262390.1:0-10428 GCA_032191745.1 Picea mariana
AGAAGGATCTTTGCAGAGATCGGGGTGTTTTGTATTACGAAGCGCTAAAGAAGGCGGGCAAAGATGCCGATTTGATTATGACAGAAGGCGAAGACCACGTCTTTCATCTCTTCAATCCAAAATCTGAGAATGCGCCTCTCATGATGAAACGCATTTCCGACTTCATCCATTCCTCTTCCTCTGATCACTTTAAGAACCCCACAGAGAATCTTTCCGTATGAACGTCAAGTACAATATCTGTAGCTTTTGGGTATATACAGTCTTCGTCGCGGGATCAAGGCTACAGGGTAATAACTTTACTGAAATTGATGTCTCTGTTTCAGGATGAGCCTAATTGAGTAGTTTGCCATTGTCTTATCATGTTCATCTACCCATCACTTAATGTATGTAGCGATAAAAGAGGTAGATTTTTTCTAAACATTTGTGATTATGTATTTTAAAAGTTTTTGAAAATGTAAGTTTTCACAAGTTAAACATAATAACATAATGTTGAGAGTGTTTCTGAATATGATATAAATTGTATATACAGTTTGTAAATTTTAATAGTTAAACATAATATTGAAAGTATTTCTGGATACAACATTATAAAAAGTTTTCAATTTCAAATTTCCAACATGTAAAGGGATAATCATATTACCAAATTGGGAAGCAATTATTGTAGGTAAAAATGATTGAAAAGTAAATACACTTACCATACAAACATTTCACCCTTAACTTAGGACAAATTTTAGTTTATTTCCAGAAAAGGAGTTTTATTAATTTTTGTTACTAATTTCCTCATTTAAAAATATTTAATGCTTTGTTGTTTAGGAGCTGGATAATGTTGTATATCTTATACTAATTGTGCAAAGCTTATCCTATTCCATGAATTTCTAATTGCAAAAAAAAGTAGGCTGAATTTCAGTCATATTCATTCTTTCTCATGGCATATAATTCAATTATGGATTATAGGTATACAGTTTTTCTAATTCAATTATGGATATAGGTATACAAGTCTTCTAGCAAAGAACACAACTCCTTAGACAAAAACTGTGACAACACTAGCGCAAAGCTCTTCTTAGCAGTAGC
Source organism: Picea mariana (assembly GCA_032191745.1). NCBI lineage: Eukaryota > Viridiplantae > Streptophyta > Pinopsida > Pinales > Pinaceae > Picea > Picea mariana. Next base: position 1,069 of record JASDQU010262390.1, read on the forward strand.
ACTATACATTTTGAAACATATGACCCTCGAGGTCTATGAATATATAATAAATCCATTATACCATAAACTCAATTAGGTACCTATCTTTTTATTGAGGTTTTGTTGCAGATAGTTTAAATCAACTTGTCTACTGAAAATCAGATTTCAGATTTTTGACTAATTATAGCTAATGGTGCTATGGTTCTTTGTTTGTGAAAATGCCACAAAATCAGACATACAAGTTAAGACTGCACTCATTAGATTCTTATTTATGTACTTCCATTGGGATGGATGGATAGTTAGTTCTTGCTTGTCAGTTTCAAATTGGGAGGACAAAAATGCAAAATTTCTTCTTTCAGCTCTCCAATTCTATTATTACATCCTTGTGAAATACAATATATATCAAGAGAGGAACACAAGTGATTATCTTTTTCTTTTCAACAAGAAATTTTCTCAATTATATTATAAATATAGTTTGTTCTCAAGACAAGAGATGTTACAAAGGACAGTGAAAGGAGACGAAATAGTCAATGAATATTTCACCAATATAGGTCTCTCAACCAGCAGATGGAGAAAGTTCATAAATGAAAAGAGAAAGCAGTACTAGTCCAAAGGCCATGCTCATAAACAAAACCCAAACATCCTTAGAAAGTCACCAGAGGAGAAAATCCAGCACGCGGGCTGCAAAAATGGGATATAAAACAGGGAAAAATCCCAACATGGACCCGAAGAGAAGAAAAATCAGAAGCCTCATGCGCCCAGGGGACCTTGAAGTGTATCAAGTGGGTCCAAAAAACCAAAAGAAAAACATGAAACCGACCGCAACAAATCCCTGAAGCCACCTCCACCACAAATAGTCTATCGCATACAAAGTCTCACTAGATCTGGCAGATGCAAGCTCAGGGTGTTGTCCCGAAAACTTGGCCCCGTGCAGCTGCCTCGACCCCTAAACGCTGCCACAGAGAAGCCTCTACCCTTGCAGATGGTTCATGCGTCCGCAATAAACCACCCAAGTGTAGAGGTCAAATCCTCCTCCATCGTCACCTTCCTCTGCCTCTCGATCCACCCTTGGTCCCGAGCAGCCGCCTCGGCCCCTAACCGCCACCACAGAGAAGCCACTGCCCCTACAAAGGGTTCATGCGTCCACACCATGCATTGACACCCCAAAACACAGAGATTGAGTCCTCCTCTACCGTCACCGCCACCTTCCTCTACCTCTTGATCAACCCTTGGCTACTCGCGTTGTTGATCTTATGCCCGCGCTTCACCATGGAGTCCAGGGATGTGGCTCGTGAAGCCTAGCCACAGAGCCCGTTGCACCAGAAACTGTTCGACCCTCAAAACCCTAGAAACTTGTGGCCCAACAAGCGATTGTCTTGAGTGGAAGTGGACCCTTCAAGTTCATGAGACAAGATGGATTCTATAGTGTTAGGGAATTTGAAAGTCCCATTCTTATTTTAATTCTTAAGTGCTTGGTTCTTCATAATAACCTAACAATTAAAGACTAACTATATCATATTGGCTTTATAAATGGATGTTGTGTGTCTTGCCATAAAATGGAAATGGTCATGCATGTATATGGAATTGTAGGGTTCTTGATTTTTTTGGCATGGATTGATGCTAAGTACAATATTCTTTTTGTTTTCCCTATTCATTGGAAGGGGATATTTTTTTGGTACAAATGGATGACCAAAGAGGCAATGGTGCATGGGATGTGACATGTTGACAATCATATACTTTTGGAATTATTGATGGGTAGAATCATCCACTCTTTTATTTAGGAGCATCCTATGATGCAAGAGTCCTTTCATAATAGATGAATTGGTAATGAAAAATCCATAATAGAAGTGGGATAGAAAAAATTAATCTCTTATGAGCTTGAGAGAAATGGAGGTCGGGATCAACACATATATGATTTTTATGGTGAAAGATGATAAAAAACGATCGAGGGATTTGCAAGAGTATACAATAAAACCCTTGACGAGTCAAACATGGAAAATGAGTATATTACAATTTAATGAAAATATTTCCCTCTTCTATATATGGTTTTACACTTTATCAAAAGATTCGCCAAGACTTCACAAGTTTTTATGATTTAGTGAAAGATTTACCTAGATTTTACATGATTTTATAATTCAATGGAAGATTCACCAAAAAATTATATATAAATATTATGTTATTGATAAAATACCCATCAAATTTTCCATGTATCATGATGTATCATGTGGATTTACTTATTTATTATACATATAAATTTAAAGAGGTTCCTAAAATTTTCCCTATCAACAAATTTCATCCTGGTATGTTGGCCAACCCTTTATGAGCTGACGGACTCGAGCTTGGGCATGCAAAAGGCTTCATAGGATCGACATTAGATTCATCGACAAAGGAAGTTGACTCATTGTCATTGCAATTTGACCACCATGGAAGGAAGGTTGTTGCCACTAATTACAAGTGTAGAGATGGAGTCCTTGTTGACCATGTTGGACACGATAGAGTCGAATGTCTCTAAGAAGTTGAAACCCAAGAGGAAATTGGCAAGAATATGGAGGGAAATTCAGGGCACCAACAATAGGGAAGGGTTGTCTGATCCCATGGATGACATTTTACGAAAGGACGTCATCAACTATGGAGAGTTTGTGCAAGCATGTTATGATGGTTTCGAATTTGATCCCTTCTCCAAGTGCTATGGTAGCTGCAAGTATAATTGCAGACAACTCTTCCAAGGCATTGGGATGTCATATTATGGCTATGAAGTGGCCAAGTATCTCTATTCAACTTCCAATATCAATCTCTTGGGAGTTTTCCAGAGGTCTCGGTGCAAAATATTGTGGAGTACATACTAGTGTTATTAAAACCAAACCGTTCTTGAAAAATCGACTGGTTGAACCAATTTGGAGGAAAAAACGGCCCGGCCGTTGGCACAAAACCACTTTTGGCTAGTTCAATACTGAACCAACTGGTTCGTTATGGAACCAAACATTTTCTCCAAATCGACTGGTTCCATATGGCGTGTCATGTACCCACAAAATTAAATTTTAAAATATATATATCAATTGATTAATAGAAGGGGGGCCTATTACCCAACACCAAGGTGATGGTCATGTGTTAAATTCTTAAAGTAAAATTGATGTTCTCCATTAACTTTCATGTTCATCCTTTTACTTAAATTTTTAACATTACCATTAATTGTTTTAGGATGTTTGGGAGTGGTTCCAACCTCATTGGACTTCATATGGAGAAAGTAGAACTTTAGGTTCCATTCAAAATTCAACAAACTTAATAGTTTTTAGGATTTCAAGATTGGTGGGATTGCAATGTTTCCACTTGATTCTATCATGTATGAAGGTATGGAACTAGGCTTTAATCAAGAGAACCAAGCCCTATATGTAGCTCAATGTTGGTGGCATTGGTTTTTGAACTCTTCTGCATGACCCTAGTAAAAATGAACCCTTCACTCAAGTAAAATCACTTATTTGACATGTTAACACTATAAGGAGAACATCGTCTAGCGGAAATTTTTGTAGAGGTTTTAGAGTAACGAAATTTGATTTTTTTTTCAAAAAACCCTCCAATACAACCTCCTCTATTAGTTGCAGAGGTTTTAGCGGACGTTCAATATAACTAAAAAAATTGGGCGGGTGGAGGTTGTAGCAGAGGTTTTTTTTTGACATGTTTCTTGTCAAAACGCACCAGTGTGGTATTGAAAAAATAACACCGGTACATTAATATAATAAAATGCACCGGTACAACAATATAATAAAACACCCCAGACCTAAATATAAAAAAAAATTCCTCAGTGCATTTTTAACTATTGTACATCAGTTCCTCATTTTTCGTCATATGTAGAGCACTGATACTCTTATAATTACTATGCACCAGTTCCATGTTCTTCTTGTATGATGCACCGATAAACTTTAGGATTTGTCTGCCTCGATGCGATCAAGTTATAGTTAGCACCGATGGGATTTATGATTAGTACATCTCGGTGTGATCATGTTATTCAGAGACCTGGTGTGTTTAATATAGAATGTGCCTCATTGCTTATGTAATTAGTATGAACCAATATGTCTTTAACATTATTTTTAGTATGCACCGATGTGTATAGTATAGTAAAGACACCGATGTGTAAATAATATTTAGATGCCCACTGCGTATAATAAATGTAACAGATTGGTAGGAAAAAAGATTAGCACACTAGTTAATATTTCAAACATGAGCACCATACAATTTTGAAACGGTGCATTTATCAATGAACACCATAAATAGTATTGTAAGTTATATCGTTTACGAAACAATGCATTTTATCAATAGTATGTATTAGTGCATTATTATAATTAATATGTATTGGTGTGTATGACTCCAAAAAACACACTGATGTATATATTATGACACGCATTGTCTAGTAAGTTCAAAAGAATACAATGAATTGATCTGTATATATTTTAATTCATTGTTTTTTACAAATTTTCAATTAATTATTTCAAAATCAAATTTGTTTTTATAATAATATTGTTTTATAAATTTATGTTATTGCATTTCAATATAATGTTTGCATTAATGTGTTAACCAACCAATTAAACATTTGTTATTTATATCAATATAAATCATCCACATATTATTTATTCAAGAACACAACATTTTAGAACATTCGACAATGCAATGAAATAAGAAACACATTTTATTATATATGAATAAGAGACCCATTGTCATACAAAAGGGGATAGTGTAAAGGTATAGTACAATAATCAAATTGCAACCAATTTGTGATTGTTACACTTATTGGTAAAATATCATCATGCTATTGGGACAATATGTCGAGTACATTAAACAAAATCATTGATTTTCAGAGACAAATATTCCAAAACATACAACTTGCAATAACATTCAATTATATTGATTTCCATTCATTAGTTGAGCTGTGACATTGCTCGAGCTACGTACATGATTCATTTCTTCACCATTTGTAAGTGATATTGTACTTTGGTTTTTTAACATAATGTTTTCTTGATGATCGACTCATTTTTATTGTTCTACCCCTTCATCTTCCATCTACAAACATAGAAATAAATTGTAATAATTATATCTACATTTATATATATAGTAGAATATACATTATTATGTAAATAAAAAAAACATACATTAGCACCAACTCTTTCATATAAAATACACATTCTTTCGAAGCCATGCTTCATGAATTCTCTCAAAATCTCCTCTAATGTATGCATTCCTTACTTTGTTTCCTGCATGTTTAATATGGCATGACAAAACATAGTCGATATAATCAATACAATTTTTTTTTTTGTTTTTTTATTAATTATAAAACAATGAAAGTTAAACAACATTACTACTTACAAATTGTTCAATTAAGCTTTCATTCTTCGACATATACTTACAACCCTTACTTAACCCAATTTTTATCAATTCATGGGTTGGTTCATCTTTGTATGTTAGCACCTAGTAGAAGACATCCATGGACAAGTGCAAATTAATTATTTAAATATAAAGATCACAAAAAACATGAAATCTTAAGAAAAATGAAAAATGTAAATACTCACAAAGTTTGTGATCAACCATTTTATTCATCGTCGTCCTGTCTTATGCGATGAATGGATTCTATTTGTTTTTCTTTTTTGCAACAAAACAATTGAAAACTAGATTTTCACGCGATACTTAAATTCAATGTACATAAAAGAATAAAAAAATGATTACATACCTTTGATGCACATTGTAGTTGGGATGGCTCCTCTTGCAATTAAATTGTGTTCATTTATTTTTGCATCTTCTTCTACACTTTTTTGAACATCCCTATCGACATGTCTTTATTTTCCCCTTTTTGTACCTTGAAATTTACATAATCTCACAAGGAAAAAAAAGACGTAAAAATTATTATTTAAAAAAAAAAAAATCTCGATTTGTATATTAAGATAGTTAGCACCAAGGAGTCAACAATATTTATACGCATCGGTGCATCATACACATATATATATGCACCGACATAGTATAACAATGTTGTTGCGAAATTGAAAATGTTTTACAAATTTTTATATTCAGTCGGTGCTTTATGAACTAAGAAAAGAACTTCCTACATACTATTTATTACACATCGTTGAGCACTAAATAAATTTAAGAAATGATGATTTTTATATAAAAACAATAATTATTCCATTTTAAACGCAATGGTGCACTTTGTAAACAATGTGCCCCAGTGTCTGTTTCAGTAAAATGTGCATCGTCGACTGTGGTTTCGTTGCAACACATAGAAAACACTCATATACAAATAACCAAACCCCATAAATAAATTGTGCTTAAAAAAAATCTTTGTGAAATATGGAAGGAGAAAGCAAAAAACCAGTCAGGAAATTAGGGCTTCCAATACTGAAGGTAACTATGAAACCTTTTTTTTTTGTTTGAGAATGCACTAAAAATTGTTTGAATCAAATAGGAGAATGGTCAAGATGATTAATAGAATTGAATCATATACCTAACATTTGTCCTTTCCATATTTCTATGTGATCTATAGTACTCCCCCTCAAATTTGGATCTTAAAAAAAAATCCACCCACTTGGAAATATTTGCTGATAAATAATTGTTGCACACATATCCTCTCTAAAATTTGGCAAACAATAAAACAATGAACAAGGCTTTCCTTTATAAATACAGAAACTCAAATTCTCACTTATTTTTCGTGGTATATTTCGGTGCATTGATGATAAATGCGTGCACTATTTTTTTTCTTTAGAAGTTACATTTTCGGTGAACTATGCCATGCATATCGCACATGTGTGGTATGCATAATGAACCAATTTATTTTTGTAATAAATTTCAAAGTATTGATTGTAAGCGTGCGTTATTTTTTTAACTTGCTTCAGTCGATGTGAAAGATAGTTTAAAATGCACCAGTGTGACTTGAAATTAATAACGCACCGAGGCGATGTGTAAATAATAATGCATTGTAAGACTGTTACATTTGCATAATGCAAATGAAAACATATGTATTTAAGGTTTGTGGAGGTTTTGTTTTGTGGAGGAAATAACACAGGTCAGACTTTGATGCTTATCTCAATTGAACACACTCATGCATCTTGTTTATACATATGCACTAGTATGTTTTCAAATGATAAAGCACACCAGTGGTGGAGATGGAAGGGGATACAATAAGTGAGAGAGGTAGGGGGATGCAGAGTGAGGAGGAGAGATGGGTAGATGCAAGGGAGATAGAGGGGGATGTATGCCACTCCTAGAGGAAACATTAGTGACTTGGAATACTGCAGTTATCCCACTATCATAAGTTTTCCTGGTTTCATCCAACTGTTTGATGCAAAGTTTACAACCATTGCACCACATAGCCTTGTGGTGTTTCAACCGCAATATGCTAGACATGTAAAATACGCATTGTCAATTAATAAACATATTTATATAACTTGGAAAGTATCTGAAAAAAACACACCTCCAGTCACATTAATATAATATAAATTAACTGAATAAAATGGGTGAAGTTGCTTTCCTTTCCATCTTTCAAACCATATGTTAAATCGATTTTCCTCTGCGTAACAATGGCATCTCCATTACAATGAGTTTCTCTAACCAATTCAGACAATTGTTTCCATGATAACCTACCTCCATGATGTCATTTACATCTTTTAATCCATACCTTCATCTAGTCAAGATTGTTTTCAATGTATAAATGTAGGGCATCCCAATCTTGAGCAATTGAATAAAAAAATCATAATTCACCAATATTAAATATTACTTAAAACCATGATAAATATTAATAATTGATGAAAGAATAAATAATAAATGAGTATGATCATATATTAAACAAAAAATGAAAAGTTATATGTATTATAAATCTCCACAATTTAGTTACCTCTCAATTTCTTCATTCTACCTTTCCCCAAGAGGTGCCCCCCTTCAAATGCTTTCATGGAGTTCGCATCCCAAATATGATCCATTGCATGCATAGTTGACGCTGTTAATATAGGAAGATACTGACTAATATACAAAATGGATTGATATACCATAGAACCCCCAGGACGTGCTCTTTGTCTAACTAAATATTTCAATGATTTCAAGTGCCTCTTCACCATCCACATTGACCTTGTGTGTATAGGTCCACACATTTCAATCTCCTCAACTTGGTGTATGAGGTAGTGTTCTTGTGCATTGAAAAATGTTGGAGGTAGATACTTTTTCATTTCACACATTAGTCGAGGAATTTGTCTCTTCCAATACTTTATATCATCTTGATGGATTTATTTTAATGACACCCATCCACAGATCCTGACGCAAGAAAATAACATGTTTCAACAAAACATAACAAATATTACATTACAAGTAAAACATATGTCATTAAGTACAACAACAAATTGAAAAAACATTTTGCATATAAATAAAAGCTACTTAGCTCATGTATTTGACAAGATCATATATAACTTGTTTGACGTTGTTGTCAAAGTCATTTGAGAGAGATAGAGGTAGAACTTATTGTAACAATAAAAATGAATCGTTATTTGTTTCCAAAGTAGATTAAAAAAAATGAAAATCTTGAAAGATGTATTCGGCCAATATATAAATATGTATACCAAAATTATTACCTTAATGAAGGTATTCCAATCATGTGTTTTTACCCCACCAAATTCACCTTTCTTCGTTAAGATATTATTTATGTTTGAAGAAAAACATGTGGGAAATTTAATTCTTTGAATGAACTCTTTTACAACATTGCTTTGCTTCTCTTTTAATAACCATGGAAGGTTATTTCAGTCTCCATCTCTATTTGATCGGACAAAACTTTGCATTGCATGATTGGCTTCCTGAATGTCAGTACAAATTTTGACATTTTTTTCTTTATCCCTACTACCATCTATGATTTTCAATAACGTTTCTGTCGCATTCTGTTAAGAACCAAATATCAATATAGCATAGAAAAGCCTCAGAATAAGTACTCAAGGCCTTGAAAAAGAGAGAAATTCAGATAATAAGCCTCTTTGAGGGGGCAACCTCCTTAGTCCCACATAAATGTACAATTCCAAGATGATTCCAAATGAAAATGTCTCCTTGGTATATATAGGAGACTAGGAGGTATAGTTACAGCTAATGGAATAAAGCCGACATAAATAAAATAACATTAATAATGTAATATGCCCCAATTAAGGATTAATGAGCCAATATTAGGGATTAACATGCCCCTCCCCTTGAGACAAGTGTTGTCTGCAATGCTTGAGTAACTCTGGATGCTTCTGTATAAAAGACTCATCTTCCTAAGTGGAATCTTCAGCCGGTAGTTTCCTCCATTTAATGAGATACTCTGAAATGGATCTAGTCCCTAGCTGACAAACTTTTGTGTTAGTGATGGCTTCAGGCTCCAATATGATTTTT
>JASDQU010262390.1:13455-26080 GCA_032191745.1 Picea mariana
AAAATTCCAAGGTGTCTCAGATGTAGCAGCGAAACCCCAAGACCTTGAGCTCTGATACCATATGTTAAGAACCAAATATCAATATAGCATAGAAAAAACTCAGAATAAGTACTCAACGCCTTGAAAAAGAGAGAAATTCATATAATAATCCTCTTCGAGGGGCAACCTCCTTATGCCCACATAAATTTACAATTCCAAGATGATTCCAAATGAAAATGTCTCCTTGGTATATATAGGAGACTAGGAGGTATAATTACAAATAATGGAATAAAGCCAACATAAATAAAATAACATTACTAATGTAATATTCCCCAATTAAGAGGTAATGATCCAATATTAGGTCTTAACACATTCTTCCCGATATGCATTTTATCGAACAAGTGCGCTATTTTTAGCTCCTCATAGTAAGTAAACCTCATGAATTGAGTGGGATAACATTTCATTCCTCGTGGAAGCCCATTATTAATACCTTCATGATGGAAGACTTAATGAAGAATAAAAGAAATCACAACAATAATTATCAAATACAGAATAAATTAATAATTAAAATAAAAATTCAAAACATTACATATACGATACATAAAGAAATTGTGTACCTTGATGATTTCTGTTATATTTCAACCTCCATTGGTGAGGTATCATTCTTCGTGGTTTTTATCCAGTCTCTTATTTTCAATTGAAAAGATGTTTTTCAGTAGTACGATACCTGTAGTTCTTAGGGATGAAGTGCCTATACTCATCAAAAACCATCTTTCCTAAAACATTTGAATGGTGATACTTCATATTAGGACCACAAACTTGACATCAAAACTTACCCTTTGTTTGAAGACCTGCAACAGATGGATTAATGTCAATTATATGATAGGATTATTTTAAAAACATGCATGGTATCTTTAAATAATTATATAGTATTAAAGTGCAACATAATGTTACATGCCACAAAAATTTGTTAGTCATGGAGCATCATGAATTGTTCATACAAGTATTCCACGGAATTGAATTTTCTTATCCCTGATTGGTTTACAGATGTCATACATAGTGATGTCGGCCCATAAATTTAGTATCTCGTCGATAAGAGGCTACATATATACATTCATGTCTTTAACATGGTATTTACCTAATTGCTTGAAATTATACATAATTAATACCATGATATGTATATTACATAAGTAAATAAAAAAATAAAATATATTACGCAAAAAATGAAACAAATGAAAATGTTACATTCGAAAAATTAATGTAGACAAATACCTGGAACAATCATTGTCAACATTATGTGCTCTCTCTTTATTGACATCCAAGGAGGAATGTTATTGTTGATAATAAAAATAGAACACACTGAGTAAATAGACCTAAGCTCTCTGAATGTATTAACATCATTAGTTGCCAATGAAAGCCTAACATTACAAGGTTCATCTTTAAATTCTTCCAATTTTTCCTTAATTTCCCTAAATGCATAACCATCTGCAGGAATTTGAAGAACACCATCTCCACTTCAGCTCCATGCATGGTAATCCATAAACTGTGTTATGTTTTTGCACCTAAATAATCAATGAAAACGTGGAATTATGGGAATATGATGAAGAACCTTTCGAGGAACCCTTTTTGTTACTTGATCGGTTCAATATCTATTGATATGACATTGCGGACATTTTGTTTTCGACGCATGTTGTCCATAATATATAATATGATCATTAGGACATGCATCTATAGTTTGACACTCCATTCCAATGTCTTTCAAAATGGCATGTAAATCTTGATATTGGGGAGGTAAAATATTTGACGATGGTAACATAAATTCACCTAACAATCTACAACATAAAAAATAACTAGTTAATATAAAGAATATTAATCATAAATATTGCATTCTTATTTTACACATTAATTACACTAGAAAAAGAGAAAAAAATCAAGCTTTACATATATGTGATGAAACATAATACATACCTTAGGATCTGTGTCATACAAGTGTTCAACAAATGATTCATAGCCTTTAAGTTCACCAGCAACAATGTAGCAGAGAGAAGATTTTCTCTTGAGACTTCATAAAGTCGTTTATTTTCCTTTTCTATCAAAGGATCATCATAAATACCATCACTATCCCCATTCTCATATGACTAAGTGAACAAGTCTTGGATCATTTGATTTTTCCCATCATCTTGAACTATGTTATTATTTCCAGCTTCTTCCATGTGATCATTAACTTGATCTTCATTATTTGTTTCATCTTCCTCAACTTGTACAACATCATTTCTACCACTACTTGGTGCATTCTGCATAAAATTAGGGGGGAATTCTAACTTTATAATTACAAACAATCATGCAGAATTAGTGTATAACAAATATTAAAACAATATAAAATTTATAAATACAATCAATATAAAGATAGATAATGAATATGTAGCTAATTACCATGGGACGATATTCATTAGATCCCCCGTCAATGAGCCCATATCTCCTACAATGTATCTTAGTTGTTTCTATTAAAATTATTATGAGACGTGCAGTAAAACATCTTTTGCAAGGGAAATAACATTTACCATCACCCTTTTCACCCTCTTTACTTTTTTCCCATCTCTATTTCACATACAAATATTGTTAGGACCATATATGAAGATAAAAAAAAATTGAAATTATAAAACAAATACATATATAAATGACGTGTATTTAAAAAATACAAAACTATTTTTTTAGCAAAAAAATCTTTAAAATCAATTGGTGCGTTTCCAATAGATCATATGCTATCTCAAAAAAACAACAACACCAAGTGGTTCTTCCCATAGGACTATCTGCACCAACTTAGTGATTTTAACAACACAGGTTCATCTCCTTAACAAAGACACACCACAACGCTAAAATTTACAACGCACAAATCCACGGTGCCATTTGTTAAACTGAAAGCATCGGTGCACCATGTTTACTAGAGAAACAACATGCTATCTACCGGTGACATTGTTTTTATTGTTGATTTGTCACTAAGATAGGCTGAAGCATGAAGTTTATTCCATTTTTATCATTTTATTTGAACCATAGACAATTGCAGTTACACCATAAACAATTTGCTGCAGTAACCAAGATCACAAGAAGAAATACCATGCACAAGTACACAAGACATATCCTGGGAAACCCTTCTCAACAAGGGAATAAAACCCATCCAATCCTTTTCTATATTCTTCAAGAGAAATACCTCCCACACCATAAACCTTGCACACAAAAGGGTTCTCTCAAAAACCAGGAACGCTATCACCCAAGAGAGGTGTGCACTTCAACCCTAGAACTTGTACTTGCTGAAAATTCCAAAATCACATGTGTGTTGTGTTTCCTCAATGTAGAAATCACCTTTATTTATATTAGACTGGACACGTCAAAAGTGGTGTCTATTGGCACAACAGGGTCGACCTCAATAACTCAAAACATATTTAATAATTACAATATTAATTAACTTTTACATTAATTATCTTTCACTTTATGGTGGGGCTGACCTGTACCCTTTACATCACAATTAGGGTTACATGTAAGTCCGAGTCTTAGAAAATATAGCAAGGGATCTCACACACCCACTAATTCTTAGCCACTAGGGGCATGTCCACCTGTGCTTAGCCACAGGGACGTCCAAGTCAACATATATCTATCTCATTGTGTCTCATAGGAGAATCATCAGGACACACACTCACTAGTGCTTAGCCATTAGGATCATGTCCACCTATGCTCAGCCACAGGGACATTCTACTCAACAGATCTCTATCTCACTGAGTCTCACATGAGAATCATCTGCAGTATAACATCATCTCAACTCTCTGCATAGAGGAGAACAGTAAAACCATTGCATGGGTTCCTTCACCCCTCACAGGGGTACACATTGTTGGCACAGGGGAAGACCTAGGGTTCAACACTTCAACAATGCACCAACAAAACCCTAACTAATGACCCTTTGGAAACACTTATGAAGCAGATGAAGTCTCACTCGAGGTAGAGGCAAGGATGGTTGCAGGTCTCAAATGTCTACAACCTAGCTGGGACACAGATCTGTGATTACACCACTCTAACAAAGCACTTAGAAGTTAGCATTCATCAGTGTTTAACCCTTATTCACATCGCAGATCCAATCCCTAATTATAGAACAACATAGTATCCAATGAGATATAACACATCTAAGAACTTAGCATATGGAAAGAGATCAAATCTAGCATTCATTCACATCACTAAGAAATTAATCTATCATACCAGATTCATCTATACATTCATTAGTGCACTAAGCTTAAATCATAGGAACAATATAATAACCATAATGCACAAAGCAACCATAACACAAGATATACGTGGTTCACCCTAATGTGGGGCTATGTCCACCAACTCTTCTCTTCTTATTATCTTCTCTCAATCTTCTACAAGCACAGATCCCAAAAACCCCACTCCGCATAGGACGGGAGATCTGTGTGCACCTCGCCAGATCCTCCTTCCCCATACTAGGTTTAAGCACAAAGCCTTCTTACAAGATGCACACAAGCTTCTTACAATCACTCACACTTAGCTTTGCAAGTTATCAAAGCATAGTAAGCACAAAGCCTTTGCAATCACATAGATAAAACTCTAGCACTTAGCATCTTCGCCCCTTCTTACATCTCCTAGCTATCTACTTATACATTACAAAATGGGACTAAACATGGGTAAACCCATGGGCTGACATCACATACATGTTACATAAACCCTAATCCCAAAACTTCCCTAAAAAGGGGTCGATATCCCGCGATCTCCACTTCGACTTGCACTCTACCTTTAACTAGCCTATTGAAGTCCCAAAAGTGGTAAAACATGACCAACTTTCTCCAAAACTTGGTCAAGCACCAACAGGCCCCCAACACTCACCTGTGACTCATCTCAAGTCACTCTTCTTTGGGTAACTCTGCCTCAAACGCCTTGAGCTTGGCTCAAGCTGCTTCAACCTACTGCTTCGCCAAGGCTTCTTGCTCGACGAACCCCTAAATAACAACCTTGGTCATAGGTCCTTCCAATTATTGTTCAATTGCAGTGATTGATTGTTCTAGTTCTGCTTCTCATCCTTCAATCTCCTCAAAAATTAGGCAAGCTGCATCCTGGACTAGCTAGAGCTTCTGAGTCACTTCCATGAATTTTCTTTGTATGGCATGGAACTGTTGTTGAGCAGTGCGTTGTTCTTGGGATCTTTTCATTCACTCAACTGCTGACAAGGGTTTCAACTGTGCTTGTACTGTTGTTGCTTGCTTCTTTTCTTCCCATAGTTGCGACTCTAGTGTATTTAGTTCAGGGTCCTTGGTAAGGCGTTCATAATTTTGTGCACTTCGACTACTAAGTGGTTTACATTCCAAGGCTAATGCCTTGATTCTCTAGAATACGCTTCAGGCAGTTTCTTCTCGTTGGTCTCGCACTTCCTGTGGAGTGCTTGGTACTACTTGTAACTCCAATTCCACTACTCTCTATTCAAGTTGTTGGATGGCTGCAACAAGCTTTGATACTTGACTCTCCACTAGGTCTTCTTCTATTTGTTCTAAGCCTGTCACATAATGAATTGCTCTGTTGACTGCTTCTTTACCTCCAACCTGCTCTGTGAGAAGCTGTTATTTCTCTTTTCGGATCTGCACTTTATCCTCTTCGAACTTAATTTGGAGGTCATCCTTATCTTGTTCTGCAACTCAGCATTGCTCTATGACTTCCTCTTCTGCTTGCTTCAGGGCCACTGTTGCTTGTTCTTTTTCTTCTTGCACACGAAGAAGGCAAGCTTCGGTCACATCATATATTTTGTGGAGTTGAGCAAGCTCATATCCCAACATTGTTTCTTTTGATGGCAAGGGCGCAGTGGACATTGAGCGACTGGAATGAAGGGCTTGTTGTACCCCTTTCAGTTATGCTTCAATTATTTCATACATGGTTTCCTATTTTTATTCATTTCTCTGTAGAATATCTTCCGAGCTGTCTGATACAGCTGCAATAATGAAGTCGAAGTCATCGACTATGAGCATAGTCTGCGGCTTCAACTTACTAGCTTTGGACTTCTTACGTGATGTAGGTGTTGTTGGGAAAACCTTTATTTTCCTATATGTCTCTGCCTCTTCAAGGGGATTCCTAGGTGGTGTCACTTTTCCCTGCTTCTGCTTGTGTTCTTCCCCTTCTTTCTCTTCTTTGTCCACTTCATCATCTCCTCCTCTGTTAGGTGAATCTAATGAAGTCTCCTCAGATGTGATGTGTATTTCCTGTACATATTCCTTCTTTTTCTTCTTTCTATTGTTGGGTGCATCATACTCTTCACGAGTAACCACTGGACTTCCAATGAGGTTGGGGTCGGATAGTTTTGTGTGGTTAACTAGCACTAGGAGTTCTTCATGCCATTCCTTTGTGATTTCCTCCATGTCCTCCTCGGTGAGCTTGTAGTAGGACTGAAGCTCTTCTTTATTCTCATCTCTTCACGCAGTAATATATATAAAATGCCTATCTGCGTGGAACTTTGCAACTGGTCTGAACCTATCCAGGGTGTTTGGCGTCATACGAGGGAAAGACTCAATAGCCCTCATTAACTGTAGGTAGTAGGTATGGAACACCGTGTTCAACTTTCATTTTTTCCCCATATCGTTCGAATACCAAAGCGTGGTGAACTTCACAATTAGTGGCTCAAACGACTTAATGTCAAGGAAGGTCGCTCCTTCCAGCATCTCCCCAGCAATGAACGCGATGAGGATCAACAACCATCTCAAGTGGAACTCATAGCCCTGATCCTAAGCTTTGCGACAGTCCTGTTCTAAATGGTTGACGAGGTAACTCACCCAGTTCATTTGTAATCCTTCCATGCATTTTCCTGTGAGTTCAACAATGAACCCTGTGACCTCCGTGGGTTTTTTCTTTCTTACTAGCTTACCACCTATCCACTGGAAGCTAGGTGCACTGCACCATTTTGGATGGAGGCTACCTTGTTGCCTCGCTTCCCCTTCTCAACATCTCCATAGGTGTCTTTAATCTTCTGTGCCAGAGCATGATCTGCGACCTTCCCTAGATAGAAGTCTTGTGGGTCTGGTCCCTGCATGCTACATCTAGTGATCCTATGGATCAACACTGGATTGATGGTGATACACTTTTCTATCCATAGATAACCACCGTGGAAGCATGATAGCAGGAGATTAACACATGCGTTAAACTCCTGATGTCTTCCAAAGTGTGGTATCTTCATCACGTTCAAGATATTGGACCTCGCGATGTCCATGGTCCACGACTGGGGGACGATATTCGACTTCTTCCCCTTGGTCTTGGTCAAGTATTTTTGAGGTGAGAACATGCCATAACTCTTGTAGACTCCTAGGTTATAGTCACTGATATTCAAGGTTGGAATCCTCTTCAACTACGGTCTGACTGCTTGTATTCCCTTCGGGAGGTACGCAATGATGACTGTGTAGTCAAAGTCCCTCAGGACATTGTCACGACTCACCACACCGGCTAGGGGTGAGATGTAGTTGGGCAGGATGGATGGGATTAGCTTTGCATTTTCCAAGTCATCACGATGCTTGGTTCTTTTCTCGGTCACATCTCGGGATGGTCCAAATCCGCGAGCAGTCGACAAGGAGGCTTGCACTCCTCTCGTCAATAAGACTTGGATTCCTGCGGACATCACCTTCTTGACCATGAGTTCTATTAGGATCTCTTTGATGACTTTTTCTGTTGCGCTAATTTCTTCCAACATGCGCACTCGAGATATGATATCTCGGGTCGGTGAATAATACTCAATGTAATAGAATGGATGGTGAGGTCTCAATAATCACTGTGCAAAAGCAACTAGTTCTCTGTGGGCTCGGATAATCACAATTGGAAAAAGTGTTCTCAGTGCAACCCTTGACAGGATAAATAGGTATTATCGTAACAAACTCTTCCAACAGGCAAGAACTCCTCAATCAATGCAGTTCCATCCATTATGGCGCAGTCCCAATGGTCCAAGGGCAAACGTTCCGCAATAACTTTGTTTCTAACCATTCTATAGCATTGTTCTAACGGTCGTAATGCCTCCAACGGTCATATTTCTTTGTCGTGGCGAAGTGTCAATCTGTGTTGTATTGATATTCCGGTGAAGTTCAAGTTCTGGAAACCTTCCTTCTGTGAAGTCTTCCCTGGAACTTCTTGCAATTTTTCTAACTTTGCTCTCTTCTTACTGAGCTTTCTAGCCTTATTTCCTATGATTTGAATCACTGGTTTCCTCTTTCCATTATCGTTTTTATCTCCTCTCGGAATGATGAATTCGCACTATGGACGGTATTTGATAGGATTCAAGGGTAATACTTCTTCTCTTTCTGGGGTAGTTGCTCTACTCTCTTGTACAGACAGGTGTCTCCAATCTTCCTATGTCCTTTCAACTTTGACATCCATATCTTTGGTCCTTAGTAGCTTCGACTGGTTATGTTGTTCTTTCAGTAAGTACGCTATTCTCCTAGCCATGAAATCTCTTAGTTATTTCTTTTTATGTTTTAGATCCTCCTCTTTTTGTTTCCTTCATACATGATCTTTCTCAATCCAGGTTTTTCCTAGCAAGATAGCAAATGGGGCGTTGTTCAAATTTAACAATCTCAAATTCTTTTTCTGTCAAAGTGCCATGAGAATTTATATATATTTGGGTAAGTCTTCCACATAGGGTTACCAACTTTCCTATAAATAATCCTATTCCTCCTAATGAAGGAACCATAGAAGGCTTTCACAAAATTTCCCAAGTTCTTTATGTCATGATATTCACTTGTGTTTCCTCATCCAGAACACAGTCTATGTCAAAGTCTCTTATTCTTGTTTCTATGTACTCTTCTCTTTTAATATGTCTGATAAGTTGATAATTATGTGATCATTCAGGGTTTCTTTCATCTGTAGTAATACAATCTATGATTCTTTCTAGTTCTTAGTCTCTTGATCTTCCTCAGGATTTTCTTGTCTCATATTCATCTTTTCAATCTTGGAAATCATTCTAGTGAAATCCAAAACTTCATGGTTCATAGATTTACAACAAAGACAACTAGGACCTCTACCAGGACATTCCTAAGCAAGATGTCCTGGTCTTCTGCAACTATAGCAAAGATTTAATCCTCTCTTTCTTTTAAACAATCCCCAACCTTTCCTGTACTGCGCACTAGAATCACAGTAACTAACCTGCAAACAATTATTTCTAGGATCCTATATCCATTTGCCAGTCCAAACATTCTTTCTATACATAGGGATAACATATCTTTCATTATTTCTATGAGATATACTCATATCAAATCTTCTTTCTTCTAGTTGTACCCTAGTTTTCAGACCAGGACAAAATTTATCAAACATACCTAGATTCATTCTTTCGAAACAAAATTTTTCACTTATCTTACCTTTCTTAGAGCACAAAGCTTAAAGATATTACCTCTTTTCTTCAGATCAGACTTCTCTTCTTAGCACAGAGCTTTGCAAGTCAAGTAGAATATTGTGCACTAAAGTAGCATATCTACACACAAAGCTTTCTTTTCTTCAATTCCTAGCAATCACAGTTTCATCTCCTGGCAACGAAACCATTTGTTGGCACAGGGGTAGACCTAGGGTTCAATGCTTCAACAATGCACCAAAAAAACCCTAACTACCGGCCCTTTTGGAAACACTTGTGAAGTAGATGAAGTCTCACCCAAGGTAGAGGTAGCGGTGGTTGCAGGACTCAAATGTCTGCAACCTAGCTGGGACACAGATCTGTGATTACACCACTCTAACAAAGCACTTATCAGTTAGCATTCATCAGTGTTTAACCCTTATTCACATCGTAGATCCAAACCCTAATTATAAAACAACACAGTATTCAACAAGATCTAAAACATCTAAGCACTTAGCATATGGAAAGAGATCAGATCTAGCATTCATTCACATCACTAAGCAATTAATCTATCATACCAGATTCATCTATACATTCATTACTGCACTAAGCTTAAATCATAGGAACGATATAATAACCATAATGCATAAAGAAACCATAACACATGATATACTTGGTTCACCCTAGTGTGGGGCTACGTCCACCAACTCTTCTCTTCTTATTATCTTCTCTCAATCTTCTACAAGCACAGAGCCCAAAAACCCCACTCCAAATAGGACAGGAGATCTATGCGCACCTCGCTAGATCCTCCTTCCCCAAGCTAGGTTTAAGCACAAAGCCTTCTTACAAGTTGCACACAAGCTTCTTACAATCACTCGCACTTATCTCTACAAGTTCTCAATGCATAGTAAGCACAAAGCCTTTGTAATCACATAGATAAAAATCTAGCACTTAACATCTTCTCCCCTTCTTACATCGCCTAGATATCTATTTATACATTACAAAATGGGCCTAAACATGGGTAAACCCATGGGCCAATATCCCATACCCATTACATAAACCCTAATCCCAAACTTCCCTAAAAATGAGTTGAGATCCTGCGATCTCCACTTCAACTTGCGCTCCAACTTTGACCAGCCTGTCGAAGTCCCAAAAGTGGTCAAACATGACTAAGGTTCTTCAAAACTTGGTCAAGGGACAACACACATCGTTTCATCTCAAACAATACATCCATCTCATGGGTATCTTCCCTTCTTAGGGGCACACAACATTTCATCTCTATCTCAAAGAGAACGACACACACAGCTTATGGGAATCTTCCCCACAGAGGGGCACACATCATTCCATCTTCGTCTCAGAGAGGAACTACACACCCATCTCATGGGAACACCTAACTCGTGGGCTCTCTCTTAGGCTAACTCACTCGGTCTGTGTCCTGGAATATGTCTCACGCAGCTATAATCATCAACACTCTCTCTCATCTAGTGAGGCATTCTCCACTAGGCCTAATATCTCACGAAATTACTCGAACTTCGTCTTGGATATAATCATCAACACTCCCTCTTAGCTAGGGAGGTATTATCCACATGGCCAAGTCTCTCACAGAAGTACTCAAAATTCATATTGGAAAGTGGTTTGGTGAAGATATCTACAATATGCTCATGGGTAGGAAGGTACTACACGTGTACTTCTTTCCTCTGTACCATGTATCTGATATAATGATATTTTATCTCAATGTGTTTCATGATAGATCAAAACACATTGAGATANTATATTTTGCTTCTGCGGTACTCAAGGCCACAAAGCTATGTTTCCTGATCCACCAGGAAACCATGGCAGACCCCAAGGTAAAAACAAAAACAGATGTGTTATTCCGGTCTACTGCATAGGCATATCCCTTCAAACTCAAGTTTACACTGGAGGCATGTCCGAGACCATATCCAACTATGCCTTGTAGGTATCTCAATAAATGTTTCTCTGCTATCCAGTGAATCTGTCTCGACTGACTCATGAACTGACTATGTACATTCACTGCATATCATATATCAGTTCTGGTGTTAACTAGATACATCAGTGATCCAATCAATTGTGGATCAATATCGCATGAATCAGTAGGATCATCATATATTTTCTTCAACTCCTTCACCATTGGTGTAGGCATGGATTTCCACTCTGTCATACCGAACTTCTTCAATATCTTCACTATATATTTTCCTTGACTCGGGAAAATCTCATCAGTTCTCTTCCATACTTCTAGTCCCAATAAGTAGTGCATCATACCCATATCCTTCATCTCGAAAATAGAAGTCAATGCTCGCTTGCATTCAACATTAAGTCTTTCTGAACCAGTAAGGAATAAATGATCCACATACAAGACCAAGATCAGACACTCATCACCAAAAATATGATAATATAGGTTTGGATCAACAACACTCTTGCTGAAATCCAAACTCATCAAGAATCCATCCATCTTCTTGTACCAAGCACGAGGTGCCTTATTTAGCCCATACAAGGATTTCTTCAACCTGTACACATGATTTCTCATCCTATGTCACGAATCCTTCTGGTTGTTTGATGTAAACTTCCTCCTCAATATCACCATTGAGAAAGGTTGTCTTTAAATCCATCTAATGTAGTTTCCAACTCATGGATGATAATATGGATGGAAGTGTATTGGGCTACTAGATCAAATGTCTCATCATAGTCAACTCCCTTTGCTTATGAGAATCCTCTGGCTACAAATATCACTTTGTATTTCTCGTCACTTCCATCAATTGCATGCTTGGTCATATAGATCCACTTGGAAGTCACTATGGACTTATTTTTTGGTCTTGGAACAATATCCCATACATCATTCTTCAAAAGGGACTGATACTCTTTTGTCATGGCATCTTGCCATACCGAATGACCTGTTGTTTCTCCATGACAAGAAGGATCTGTATCAACAATGTGGCTCATGGCTGAAGAATAGCTCAATTTTTTTTTTGGTCTCTTGCTCTCTCAGAATGTGCATGAAGGAGATGCATGTTCCTCTGCCTCTTGAATATTTTATCAACCCCAGACAGGCCTTTTATGGCCTACTGCAATGTCTCTAGGAATATCAACTAGAGCAACTGGATCAATTGTATCTGTTATCACCCCATAAATTATGGGAATCAGTCTTCTGACTAATATGTATCTATTTGGCATCTCTCCGGATGACGAAGTATAGCTCAGGTGATTCTGTTTCCTCCCTCCACTCTTGTCGCTCAGTCCTCCATCACCTTCTGCATCCTTCATCCGCTGCATCCTCTCCCCCTT
>JASDQU010262396.1:13041-24697 GCA_032191745.1 Picea mariana
AAGAAGGGATGAGGTAAGTGACAAGCTTAGGTCTAGAGAAAAAAAAATGTGGCCTCTTCATCTATGAATCCTTGTAGAAATACTTGATATGAAAATACTTCCTCTTTGTAGAGTGAGCCTTTGATCGCTCTGATATGGCCATGTCCTGGTATTCTTCCAAAATTGAGGACAAAGGTGGTTGAGAGTCCTCATACAACAAGTATGCATTCTCATAAATATATGCATCACAAATACCATGGGATGACTAAAAAATCATCATGAAAATGTTGTGACCGATCATCCTCGAATAAATATGTAATTATGTCATCATCAGGATGCTAAACATATGAATGGTATATGAATGAAAAGTAATCCTCTGAAGATGACAACTCAACCCCCTTTTCTTGAGGGCTACCCTCAATGTCGTAAATGGGGTCTCTATAAAAAATGAGATGACCAAAATCCCACCTGCGTCTGCCAGTCTGTATGAAAGTGTCTATATGCTCATCAACCATATCGAAGGGTTATTTCATAATACCATCAATGTGACTAAAAATAACCATCTCTTCGTATTTGTGTGCAGGAAGGAAAAAGGCTAAGGTAGTTTCAACAGGATCTTCAAATTCTTCATCATTGATATTGATCACTTCATCATGTGCAGGAGGAGAGAAAGGTTGGATAACCTCACCTTCATCAAGCGGGAGAAAAGATAGCGGTGCCTCAAAATGTTTCAATTTATCATAATTCTTCTTTCTTATTATGGACACACCCCTCCATCGCCTCTTCATCACAAGAGGCTTGATCCTTAGTGCATAGTGATTTTTTTTCTTTTCTTCAAGAGGATTTATCGTATACAAGGTTTCCTCCAATAATTCTTCACTTCCAAAGTCATGGAATAAAGTATCATCAAGATCTTCAAAAGGATAACAACTCATCATGTTCTCTTCTTGATCTTCAACATGAGAAAATTCATCGAGATCTTCTTGATAACTTTCGTCATATGTATTTTCTTCAAGAACTTCTTCATCTTCAAGGGATAGTTCTTTGGAAAGAAACAAATCTTTTATATGATTCATCATTTTCTCAATATCGTTATTAGCATCCTTTTCCTTTTCCATTTGTATAAGTTCCATCTTTGAGGCATAACAAGTTATGGATGAGGGTTCATCCCATGGTGCCATATTTCCATTGACTGAAAATACACCTCAATGGGATCGCCAAATGAGATCAAGGATCATCAAAGGATGGAAAGGGATAAGGTGGGTTCTCGGAAGGTGGATTTTCCAGATGAGATTCAAGAAGATCTCATCAAGGGTGGAAAGGGAACATCCTTTGGGTGGAGTACCCAGAAAAGATAGGGAAAAGAGATTTGGGATAGCTTTCCAAATTGTCATTAGGGTTCAGAAGAGGATTCAAAATCCCCCTGGAAACCGCGACAAAATGTTATTGCACAATTTGTAGGTTGGGAAAATCCTGAACCAACCACTAAAATGGCAACAACTAAGAGAGCACCTGCCCACTGTCACCTTAGGCAGGTGTTCCCATCACTCTAGAAGTGAGATAGTCACTTCAAGAGGGGAATCCCAGTGGCCCTGGGGGGGTTTGAGATGGAAAGTGATATGTATGAAATAATTCCCCTATATTTCAAGTTGTTATATGGAAAAGGGAACTTTGTGATGAGTCTTGAGAGTTGTTCAAGGTTGCCAAAGTCTTGAGTGACATACAAAGAGATGATACCTGCTCGAGACAAAAGGAAAACCAAGTACACAATGCAATACATCAATTGGAAAAACAAGTTAAGCTTGTTGTCCCTAATAGAATATATTAGTAAAAATATATATCATCAGTTAAATGGCACAATAAGCTACTAAACAAGTTCTAGAAATCAAGTGAAATATGCAAGAGATAAACTAGCTAAACACTAGTGAAACTCAAGATTTGAAGACCAAAATACTAGAATAAAACGTAAGGTCGTTGTAAATACTTTCTGCAACAATATAAATCTGCCTTATGGTTGTAACAAACAAGTTATTACAGAAATAATATCAGCCACTAAAATTCCTCCAAAGTCTACCAAAACGTGTGCTAGGCCTAGTAGTTCATGTGTGCAAACTTTGAGCAAATTTCAATGGTTGATTTAAGATTTATTGAAGAAGTTAGATTAGGGTTTCTGCAGCTCTAATGGCTGAATATGAATGGTTTTAATAGAATAAATAAATACCTTTATATGGGACTCCCTAGTGGCTGATAGGTGCTCTAGGCACGAGAAACAAAACCCAAATTTCAAAAGGTTAATATTGAAAAAAATCATGTTTTCCAATGCACTATTTTATTACTCCAATGCAAAATATTCAGATTAGTGCCTTTAATTTTGGGTGAATGGGGTCTTTAAATAACAATTTAGATTAAAAAAAAACCTAGGGGTGTAAACCCTCTTACTCCCTATGGTATGCCAACCAAACTTAGAGTAAATCTAGGAGGGTATACACACGCATATTCCTCCTAGAAACCCTTACAAAAAATAAAGACTTATAATCTTAACAAAGAGATGAAGCAAATGATGGAGGGTGTATCTAACATACTCCTCCCTAGGGTTTCCACCAAAAATAACCAAAATAAGCAAGAAATAAATAGCATATACATATTTTTCCTTACCTAATCCCAGAAAATGAGATATCAAACCTTAGTTTACCATGCAACATTCATCCAAGAGCCAAGAGAACAAGCCTTTAGTGGGTGCACATCACTCCTCCTCATCCATTCACCAAAAGAAATTTTACAAGAGAGAAAGACCATAATCACCAAGAGTAGCGAAAATTTCACCCCAAGTACTTCTCACAATGGGAGAGTTATGTTATCAAAAGAGATTCACTTGCTATCTATTTATACAAAAATTCTAACACATAGTTTGTCCACATTCAAAGGGTAAAACATAAAACAAGGGGTCAACAACCCTTATCTTACCCCTTTAACCAAATAATTCATTCAAAATTCACTTTAACACATTAGAAACCCTAAAAAGAAGATGATGCCACCCCTTTAGGGGACGTTTTGGCACTTTCAGCAAGTTGTTGGAGAAGAGAATGGAGGTCATTTGGGCTCCTTAAGCCTCCTCATCAAGTTCTAGGGTCAATTCATGTCTCATCCAATGAAAATATTCCAAGTGTTAATGTGCGATCACTCCATCACCATCAAACCCCCTCAAGCATGACGTGAACCCTCAAAAGACGACATTTTTCCTCTCCTAGGAAAGTCATTTGGGAACTAGGGGCTGGATAATATCCTCCATGATACCATGTAAGCATCCAAAGGAATATCTCCATGATCCGGTGTGTGGGCCTACATCATCCAACCTGTCGGCTTCTTGCCCCATGGAATCCCAAGCTACGCTTGTTCTCCCAAAATTGTCCAACAAGAAAGATCTTGCAAAACAAAAGGGTACGCCCTCCAAATATATCAAGTGAAATATATCATGACAAGTGTAAACCAAATATAATAAGCAAGGCACCTAAACATGTGCATCAAAACTACCTCATCAAATTAAACAAATTCTCAAAAACCCTATACAGTTGACCAAGTTTAAGTATGGGAGGGGTGTCATAAAGGTCATATTGGGTAGACCAAAACCTTCAAGTACGAGATGCTCCTAAGGATTTCCTTTCAAGGTTATGTAGTGGATGATGAGGTGGAAGGGGTTTAGACTTCATAGGTCATTGAGTTTCATGACATACAAGGGCTCATATTATCTCATTTATGGGTTCCTTTGTAGAGGGTGTGTGGCACCTTCGTTTGCGATGCACTTTTTCCAAGCCCATGTTCTTGCCATTCATTATTTATTTCATGTTTTAAGGAACTAGTTGAAGGACATTGTCCTGGCATGGTGTCCAGATAATGACAATGTCATTCACAAATACCTCACGTAAATGAGAAGACTGGCTCATGATGAGACCCCCTTTCTTTTAGTTGTAAAACTGAGAGCCATTACCATGTCTTCGTGACCATATGATGGTAGTGTCATACCACTAAATACTCATGATCATGATAGGTCATCTCATGATGAGACCTTCCATCCTCCAACTAACCCCCTAAGAATTCATTACAATTCATTTTTGTAGGTCCCCCTTTTCTTACAGAGAATTGTTTCATTGCTTTCTCGAGGATCCCTGTGTGAAGCATCTAGAAGGTTAATATCTAGGATTTTATCTTTTTAGCTAACAACAATCCCTTTGGTCCTTCAACCCCTTCTTCCCATGCAATGAGTTACATTCCCTACTTGGGTCACTAAAGTCAAAAGGCCTAGAATAGGGCAGTATGATGGGAATTTAATGGGCGAAAAGTGATATGTATGGTCGTGAATGGTACAATAACCCCTCAAGGGACCCCCAGTTACAAACCTTCACCAAAGGTTGGCCACTTACTAGGAAATATATGACACTCACCAAGGTGAAACAAGGTCAAAATCATAATGTCCAAGCAGGCGCTCTATAATCAAAAGTATCTCAAATACAACATGTTTAAATGCCTTAAATATTAGGGTGATAACCTGCCACAATACTTGACTTGTAACGGAGCAAGACTCATCTTCCTTCCAGAATCTAGCTAGTGTGGTGGACGTAATGACAATAGATCAGAATGTGGTGATAGAGTGGGATTCAATATGTGCAAGTGGACACTCCTAGTCATGTGGTCTCTCAACACTCCATATCTACAAACTGAGGGACTCGATACATCATCTCCTTAGTTATCCCACAAAATGGGGATAACAGGGACCAAGGTGCTAAGCCACTGAACTCCTAGTATTACATTGGTGTCTGGTAGGTCCATAAATTATAAATCATGTGCCAAATTATATCAGACAAAGGTAAGACTCATCTGTGGAATAAATCTATTACATGGCATGGTGCATCCCCTTGCTACCTCTACCAAGAAGCCCTCAAACTCAACTGTAGGGATGTGTCTTCTATTCACCAGAACATCATCAATAAAGTTGTGGGATGCCCCACCATTAATAAGTACAGTGACCCTTTTTCCTTTGAGGACTCCTCTCATCCTGAAAGTGTTGAATTTTGGTACCCCATTGATGGAGGCAATAACAACCTTATTAATTCTTGTTTGGTTGTGCATTGGATCTTCCTCTTCTTCCCTATGCATATGCTCCTCTTCTTTTTGGGTCAATTCTATGTTTTGAATATGCCCAACATCATCTTCATCCTCACTATCAGAAAGAACCTCAATGTAGTGGATATTTCCTTCCCCCATGCATCTATGCTTTGGTTCCCATGGTTATTTACAAGTATAACATAATTGTTTCCTTCTCAACTCCCTTCTAGTAGCTTCATCCATTTTTCCCTTACCATTATATACAACCCTTTTATCCTTTCCCCTTTGGTTAATTGGTGGCCTTGTAGTGAATTTGTTCTTGGAAGAGGCCCCCTCTAATTTCCTAGTCCTCCAAATCGCATCCTAAAGTGTATTAGGCTTAAAATCCTTGACCTGTCCATGCAAGGGATCTGTCAATCCTTAAAAAAATAGCATCATCAATCTGGTTTCTAAAACATTTGGAACCATGAATGCTAGCCTTTGAAATTATTCAATGAATTCTTCAATTATTATTGTTTTCTTAAGTTGGGTGAGCTCTCAGAAATGAATCTCTGTGATCCGGATTTAGGAGCGGAACGAACTGATTAACAGACTGAATACAATAAAAATAGAGATATGAAGAATAACACAAATATCCAATGACAATATCTTCTATTGAATAATGAAATAGGTTGAAACTGTAAAAATGCAAAGCTGAAACACTTGCTCGAATGGTGGTAGTTATCTCTGAGAAGAGATATGGCTGCTACGCGCATTCATCTAAGCAGAATGGATTACAATGAGGATCCAGAGGCCTTTTTGATATTACTCATGATTTCCAAAACCCTAGAAGGTGAAACACCAAAATTCATGTTGGACCCTATGGGTAAGTTGGTGTAAGTTGGTACCTCAACTTCCCAAGGTCGTAACCTTTTCATACAACCTTTGTTTTAGGCGTGTGATATCCCGTTCGAAAGGTCTTTCAGAGAAATACACATTCCATTGTCAAAATCTGACTTCGTCTATAGTTTGACCGTGACGAGCCAAAAAAATAATGTTTAGGGACCCTAAATGGCCCTGGAAGTACAACAAGATGTGATGACATGAAAACATACAAAATAAGCCAGTTGGATTAGGTGAGAGGCCACCAGTATCCACCTAGAGGATGTGTGGGGCTTCAAACATCCCCAAAAGTGTAGAACCCACAATTACAAAGGAGTACAGAAGAACGTGATGAAAAAAAAATGGACAAGAGGAGCTAGTTGGAATAGGTGGGTGGCCACCAATATCCACCTAGACCAATCCTCCCCCTTTAGAAAGGAATGGTCTCCATTGCATTGAGTTCCCCCATCAGGTGAGGAAACTTCTGCTGGATTTTCCCCGAGGGTGATCCACTTGCCTTGGTGTAGGAGTCACCCTACCTTGACAACCTAATAAACCTAGATCCTCTGATGGCGAGTACCCTTAACATGTGTGTCCACTATATTATCAGTGGATTCTTGTTCCATGTAGTTAGGGTTGAGATCTGTTGGTGTCAGTTGTTATGTGATCTATAAGGTGTCCAATAATGGTGGAAAATATGGCTGAAGGAGGTCCACATTGAACACTGGATGCAGGCCAAGGAAGGGTGGAGTGTTGAGCTCAAAAGAATTGCTACCCACAGCCTTGGTGATATTGTAAAGCCCATAACGAAGTGGGAAAAGCTTCCAATGGGGCCCCGTGAGATGCTCCTAATACAACTGTAGACAAAAATATTCGCTAACCTGGAACTGGTGTGGTACCCTGTGTTGATCATGGCGTTGCTTGTACTTAGCATTGGATTTCTGCAAAATCTCTTAGACTTGTTGCCAGATGTGTTGAATCTGCACAATGAATCTGGTCGTTTTGTCAATCGCAGAATGATCATGGGAAGAATCTGTCTGTGCGGTGGCAAGAGGAAGTGCAATATCAATGGGTCCCAAGGGTTGGAATCCCAGACCCACCTGAAATGGGCTATGGTCGATGGAGCTATGGAGAGCCTCATTGTAACTGTGTTGAACATAGGGGAGACTCTCATCCCATGTACATGGATGCTTACAATTGTACGACATATGTTTGGCCATCAGTTTGGGCGTGGAAACCAGTGGATTTTTTGAGCTTGGTGTCCAATAGAGACTAGAGACTCAACCAAAATGTGCTAAGGAACCTGCTTTCCCAGTCAGAGATAATGGTATGTGGTATCCCAAAGTGGACCCACACTCGTTCGAAGAAGAGCTTGGTAGTATCTGTCGTTGTGATATTATTCTCGTAGCTTGTGAGGATGGCCATCTTCAAAAACCGATAACGACCACACATACACAATCATTTCCTTTCTTGGTGGAAAATAAGACAGACATGTAATCCATTGAGATGGATTCCCAAGGCTTCTTGGGAATAGGAAGAGGGGTGTATAAGCCTTTCTTCTTGATGGCTAGCTTGGTAATGGAATAGGCAATGAAAGATCTGATATAATTTCTGACGTACTGTCAAAGTTTTGGCTAATAAAAATGTTTATGAAGAACGACCATAGTTTTCTCCACCCCAAAATCTCCTGCCACTTGACTGTAGTGGGCTTCCCAAATCAGCTTTGCACACTCTCTTGTACGAACACAAAGATGGCCTAGGTAGCATAAGAGTCTGTCCTGAATGTGAAAATTGGTGATAGTTGTGTCTTCACCCAAGAGATGATAGGTGGTGGTGAAGTCTGGATATTGTTGATAAAGTTGGGGTGACTCATATGCTTCATGTCCACAAGAATGGAGCACAATGGTGAGTGCAGCCACAAGAGGTCGACTAAGGAAATCAACGACACGATTGGAGATAACTGTATTATACTTGATGTTGAGATGGAACTATTGTAGGTAGGTGGGCCACTTCTGATGGAGGTCATTCTACAATTTCCCCTATGTCTGTATGAACTCTAGAGGCTTGTGATCAGTGTGTATGATCATCTCTTTTCCCAAAATGTAATGTTTCCATTGACGATGGGCTTGTACAATGGAACACATTTCCTTGTCATAGGTGGGGTATTTCTGGATAGTATCAGAGAGTGTCTAAATATGGTATGCCACCGGATACCCGTGCTGAATAAGAACTGTGCCCACAACATAGTCAGATGCATCAGTCTCAATCTTGAACAATTGTTGCATATTGGGCAAGGAGAGTACTGGAGTTGAGCACAAGCGATGCTTCAGATCATCAAATCTTCGTTTCTTCTCCTTCCCCCACATGAACTTGGCCCTACCACCACCCTTGGTCACCTGGCTGAGGGCCCATACAATATGGGAGAATCCCAACACAAACCATCAGTAGAAATTGGCTAGTCCCCAAGAAGCTCCGAATCTCGATCAATGTGGTCGGGGTTGGTCAGTCATGAATGACTTGGATATTATATGGATCAACATGTACCCCATGCTCATCAGCAATGTAGCCCAAGTATTGGACCTTGTTCATGACAAAAAAGAATTTTTTCCAGTTGGCATATAGCTTGTGCTGCCGCATAGTGCTCAAAACCTATTGAATATGCTGCATGTGCTCCTCCCATGTTCTGCTAAAGATGAGGATGTCATCCTATTATCGCGCAGTTTGTATTTTAGGTCACAGGCTATAGGATTGAGGACAAACTGGCGTAACAGGAACCTTCCCCACCCAATGTCACCTTGATGGGGAGGTTCTTTTTGTTTAGGGAGGTTAGCCCAGGGGAGACGTCCCCGATAACCTAGGGTTTGAAGAGGCAAAGAATACAATGTCAAGTGTTAAGAATTCCCTCCTTGCAGGTTACCACCAGTATCAGATAGTCCATCTAATCAGCCAATAAAAGAAGTGTAGGCCCTGTTGAAAACACATGCCCGGAACAAGATAATAACAATCAATATATATTTTTGCAGGCTATAACTCAAAGGGTTAGTGCTTTTTTAACTATCTGATATAATTCAATAAGCAATGTGATAGATACAAGATGAAAGTCAACGTTCTATTATTTAGCCTATGAAAGATCATCAATTCAAAAATATCTATCCAAATGACCAAGCCTACAGTATATCCAATCAGTAATTTGATCAATAAATGCTTGACGTCGTCATTTCTATTGCTTATATTAGTCAAAGATTGTTGCCTCAACTATGACATCAGCCTAGGTTAGCAGTGTTAGGGTTAGTTAGGGTTTCAKAAATGAAAGTTTAAAAKATGGTTTTGTACACCAGAGGCTCAATGTTGGAGATCTAACCASTGCCTTAGGGTTTATGGAGTCAAAAATAAGGGCATAAAGTCTTGGGAGGATTCAAACCTAGAGACTAGAGGGTAGGGTTCCATGGTGTTGCAAAGGCAGGGCCCTAGAATCAAAACCCTAGGGGAAGGAGGCTCACTTTGGTGTTKCTTAAGCAAGGCCTTGTGCTCCTTCCTCCTTCTCTAAAGAATCTTGGCAAAACGGCTAGGTCAAAGTATAKATTTAAGGGAGAAASTGTTGCAAAGGCAAGGCCTTCGAACCCTAGAAGGTGAAACCCTAGGTGTAGTCAACTAGGCCTAGGACGTCTCCTCTTTTCAACCTATAACTTCAATGCTAGCTCAGAAAAGGAAGGCAAGTGTAGCAACGGCTAGGCTATATCTTCTCTTTTCAATGGCTGAAAACTATTTCTCAACAAGGGGACATGTAGAAATGACCTATTTGTGTGCTTGCTACCTAGGGTTTTAAAATCAGCAAATTTATAAGTAAATGCAAGAATACTAACCTACAACCATTCAATCAAGAATTTTTGCAGGAAAAACACTTACATATCATGAAGAAAATCATATGCAAACCCTAGTTGTAAACCTTCCATGAGGGAAATGCCATAAATGCCAAGAGAAACCCTCCTTCAAGAGTAGTGCCTCACTTTAAAACACCAAAAATACCCAAGTAGGGCGCAATAATTGAGATCTCACAAGAGAGTGAGTTGTGTTATGTCCAAATGAGCGAAAAACATCCTCAATATATATCATTCCATGACCTTTAAGTTACAAAATAGGTCATTAAAACAGCCGACAAGGCTAACTACAAAAATTACACTTGTTTTTACATTAACTGCTAAGTAAAAGACACAAAATGAGCAAAAGGTGGGACGTCAAGCCCTTCTGAGGGAGACATGGGCCATTTTTGGGCTAGTCCAACATCTAGAAGTCAGGCGTTAGCCCTTCTAGGGCTCCTCCAAGCTGCCACATGTGCCAGTAATCCATCAAACTGCCACACGCTCAAGGTGACGTCCAGATCTCCTGGGTGACATCCTGTCCATCAAGAGGAAAACGTTCCATCTGAAGTGGGTCATCCCTCCTAGGTCGGGCTCAGCTAAAGTGTCTTCGGTGGAACGTCCTTCTTTTCTTCGTATGCAAAGGCTCATCATACCACTGTCCTGTCTCTGCCACTGATGGGATCCCAACAACCATCTGATGGGCTCTTCAGCCCCATGGAGGTCCGAGCTAATCATCTCCCCATATGTACCGATCCACTGGTACCTGTCTGTCGGGCATGGTCCTGCACATCAAAAACTTCGCCCTCCATGGGTTCATTAGTCCTCGGGATCATAGCAATGTCAATCATATTTCATCATTAATTTTATCAAATGCATGCATGAGACCCCTAACATATCATCTAAGAGATCAAAGACATTACACCGACCTACCGTATAAAGCTGAAGAAAAAGACAAGATGACCTATTGGGCCAGTATCCATAAGAAAAGGAAAGTTCCCAAAAGACAGTATTCAAGCCATGTATCATGAGGTGGTATGGTATAAGGATGTCCAGTCATAGCGAAGACCAGGGGAATGTATTGTCACTGGGTGCCTTTGTAAGAGGCGAGTTGTACCTGTCATGGATGCAGTTCTTTCCAAGCCCTTTATTGCCTTTGTTCTTTCTTTTATTTATTACTTTTTCTTTCTTTTCTTTTTTCAAGGTCTGACTAGAGGACACTGCCTTTGCGTGGCGACCAGAGCTGACAGTGTTACCCACGAGTATTTTCGTGGAAATAATAAGGCTGGCTTGTGATGAGACCCCCTTTCCCTTGGCCATGTAACCAAGGGCCATTGCCCTGGCGTGGTAACCAGATAATGGAAATTTCATACCGCTAGATACCTATGAACATAATGGATCGGCTCGTGATGAGACCTCCCATCCTCTTGGTTAGGTCTTGTTTTATTATTTTCTTCGGGTCCCTTTTGTTTCTTATCGAGAGGCCTTTTATTTCCTTCTCGGGGATCCCTGGGTGATGCATCTCTAGGTTTTGTTTATTATGTATTTTATCTTTTACCAGCTGCCTTTTACCTCTTGGTCCTTTAGCCCCTTCTTCCCACAAGACAAAGTGTACCCCCTCAAATAGGTCATCCTAATGCCCGGACTAGGGGAATGGGATGGATGTATGGGAGATAAGATGTAAAATGATAATATGGTGGGAGCGGACGATGGCTCTTCAAATCCCCCCTGGTGGCTAACCAAAACCTATGGGTGTAAGCTTGCTAGGGCACCCCGTTAATCCCCCCAACAATGGTCAGGTAGGTTAGTGTAAGATCCAAGCAGTTGTCAAAAATGTAAGGAACCTGATGCATACATAT
>JASDQU010262397.1:0-15551 GCA_032191745.1 Picea mariana
TGAAAAGCATTAAGAGAAGTTTTCCAAGATCAACATACTTTTGTTGAGTTAAGAGATTAGGAAGGTTTGTAGTGTGATCAATATTTTGAAAATGAGATCTAATATGGGTATAGCCTGGACAATCTAAGAGAAAGTGCTTTTCATCTTCAACCTTCTTAGTGTCACAAAGGTGACACACTCTTTCATCCCATGGCATTTTAGGAATTGACCAATGCCCAATATATTTCTTATTTTTTATTTGTCTTCAAATTGACTATTTTAAAAATTAAGTGAATATTATTACTTATAAATTTAAAAATTGTCGATATTTAACAATTAAAAATGAAAAAAAATAACAAATACCACTAGAAGTGAACCACATGTTTAAAAAAATAAAAATAATAAAAAAAAATCATTTAATAAGAATATAATATAAACTTTAGAAAAAAAATTAAATATATTACATTATATCTATTTAAAATATTGTCATTTATTTATTAAAGAATAAAATTTTGCAAAAATATGTTTTTTAAAATATTCTTTATTATCATTTTTTATTTTATAATATATTTTTTATTATTATAATTAAAAATATGAAAATAAATAAAAATATGATTTTATACTTCATTATTGATTTTATCCTCCATTATTAAAGTAAGTAATACTTTATGTTTAGAAAAACTTTTATTTAAAATTATTTTAACTATAATTACATTTTAATTTTATTTTTTTTGTTTGTTAATTTGTTTGGATCTTTTTGGTAGCGGAATTTTGGCTTGAGAAACTACGATTCAGGGGCATTTAAGTCGTCAAAGTCACTCGGGGATTGCACTTGGCCTGAGCCACACCAACCCTTAACATGGTTGGATTTTTTTGTTCGCACAAGTTTCCAACCGGTAACTTATCAACACAGAGTGGCTTAACAACACACTCTGTCACCTGTCCTACACCTTGAAGACTATAATTACATTTTATTGAATATTC
Source organism: Picea mariana (assembly GCA_032191745.1). Taxonomy (NCBI): domain Eukaryota; kingdom Viridiplantae; phylum Streptophyta; class Pinopsida; order Pinales; family Pinaceae; genus Picea; species Picea mariana. The sequence goes on from JASDQU010262397.1 coordinate 964, forward strand.
AATATATATTTATTTATTGAAATTGTTTATAAATTTAATTTTATCTTCTATTATTAAAATTAAAATAATACTTTGTGTTTAGAAAAACTTCTTTTTATAATTTTTTTAACTATAATTACATTTTATTGAATATTATTTAAAATCTATATTGTTTATTGAAATTGTTTATAAATTTAAGTAAATTTTTGCATTTAAAATATATATTTATTTTTGAAATTGTTTATTAATTGAATTAAAATTTTACACTAAGAGTTTATTATGCTATCAATATTAAGAATATAATGTAAACTTTAATATATATAATTTTATATTTCTTTAAAATATTATTTTTATTTATTAAAGAATAAATTTTGAAAAAAATATTTTTTAAAACCTTCCTTAAGGTTTCCTAAAACCAGGCTAAAATAGGGCTCCCGAGCTATATTTGAGATAACACCTACCCCTATGCGAGGCGAGCGGGGTGCTTTTGCACTAGGATAATTTGGGGTAACATGTACTGAAAACAGTTAAATATTTACAATCAATCTGAGCATGGGGTCAGACATGGCTGATAAGGCCTAGGCCACCCGTTTCCATACCCGATGGTCGTAAGACCGCCCTCTCAAGGAAGGTAGACATCCTAAAAATTTGGATAAGCTGGAGAGAGGTTCGGTTGATGGGATGTATCATTTCCTGGGTGCACCTAAAATATCATTTAAGGCACTCAGAGCGACCGCAGAAAAAGGAACATTACACAATAGCTTGAAGGAAAAAAAGATTTCCCTTAACAACACCGTTTTTTTTTTTTTTTGTTTTGTTTATTGCCTAATGGGGTAGAAAAACAAGTGTCTACTTTATCAAGTTGAAAAAAAAAATTTCTTTATTATAAATTTGTCAAGTTGAAAACAACTTAATTTTTCTTTAAATATAAATTCTAACCTCATCACTTAAAAGAATTGTATACCAATGATAAAGTTGCATGCTGACTAATGAAATTTTAGTGGTATAAATATAACAAGTGTTGCATGGTAGTGTAGTCCCTGCTGGGTCCGAATGGGAATAAATGCACTGTTATGGCGGGACCGAGGGGGAAATAGAAGCTCAAAGCAGCAGACACGTAGGAAGAAGTTTTGAGTACAGGTGGTATCCATCCAGAAAATGACTCGTGCTAGTGTGTCACATGCCAGTCATAAGACATCGGGTTGTTAGATGAACCGGGGAGAATGTCACTAGTCCCTAAATTCTGAATTAGTTAATCATAATATTATATTAATATGGGGTTAATATGCAGATATTCTTGGAGATTAATCTGTTAGCACATAAACAACAACCTAACGAGGATGTCAATCCTACTGCATATCTTTTTATAGATGTGATACTCATGTTTAATTTATTTCCTGGGGCCTGTATAATTCAAATATGGGACTTAGAAAATTTCCATCGTAATGACTTGAAGCAATAAAAAAGGATAGTAGTTTTTTTTTTTTTTTTTGAAATAAAGGTTCCTAGAAAAAAGAACCAGGAATCACACACATTGAACATTCAAATTTAATAAACAAAAATTTATGACATCCAGCATAGTTGAAGAAAAAAATTTATGAACACATGAAAATAAAAGAAGATGATCAATATTCATAAAGAGAACTAATTTAGCATTCCAAAAACATGCCCACAAGGTACCGTCGAGATTGTTCCCGAAGTAGTTTTCTTTGAAATTTATCAAAAATTAATAATGTATGTTACATATTCCTGGAATCTGTTACATATTTCTGCATATTTAAATGTGTTTGTCATATAGACTGGGATTGGGGCTCCCACTGACCATAAAATAAATAAGTACAAGAAATAGGACTGTAGAAAGAAGAAGTGGACGACGGTAGAGAGGAAGATCTAAAGAGAAGAAATTGGAAGTTATCCGTCTTTGGTTATAGATTTCTATTTAAAGAGGTGGAATAACTAGATTGATAAAGAAAACAAGATGTGATCAGTATAGACTTACTATGATGGTATCTATTTCTCCCTTTGCTATTTTCTTGCTGATGTCTTTTTATTGCTCTCATTGATGACCACTGGAATCGTGTCAACCGATTGTTTCCCTTCGTCAGTGAGCTTGTCGATTCTCCTTTGGATCCATTCTCCAATGTATCTTCTCATGAGGGCCACGTTGATTTCATCCCGGATTTTTATGTTGAAAAGATTGCTTTCTAATTTCCTTAGATCGATAGAAATACTATGCAGATCCTGTTCAATTTCTTCATTGTGTGCCGAATAGCCCACTAGCCTGTTGTTCACATCATCTTGACCATATTCAAGGATGTCGTAAAACTTTTCTAAAGACAACCCCTTTAAAATATCAACTTGCTCATCAAAGGCTTGCTTGGTTAAGGACAAGGAGATGAGGATTAAGTTTGGGTCTTGAACCTCATTGGTACTTCTGGCTAAGTCTATTTTGGTCAGGTTTCTGAATAATTCTTCTTTCTTTGATATGGCTTGTTCACATGATTTGACAATGAGATGTAGGTTCTTAACTTTCTCTTTCCAGCATGCTTTTAATTGTTTGATCCGATTTGGGGAGGGGATATCTTCTTCTCTTCTTCTCATATCTGAAATGTTGATGACATGGTTTCCAAAAGGGATCACCATCTCTAGATAGAAACATTCTTCATTTTTTAAATTTGCCTGCAAATTTTCATGCAAAGCATGTGCCCTCGTTCGAAAGGAAGCTATATTTTTTTATTTTTCCCAGGCTTCAGTAATTAGCTCCATTATTTTCTTGATATTCTTCTCCACATAACCTCTATAGGATGTGATTAGGCTGGAGGATCCTTTTAACTTGGCTGCAGGGGTGGTAGGCATGATATTTGCTAAAGGACTGGCAAACAATGGGGTAGGAATCAAAGCCTCCTCCAATTCCTTGATTCCATCGTTCAGTCTGGCATTCTCTACTTCAATTCCTCCAATGGAATCATCAAGAGCATACGTGGTTTCTAGGTGAAGTCAGGAGATTTGGGACGACTGCATGTTCCTAAGGTTAATCTCTGAATGAGATTTCCCTTTCTTATTAGTTACATCTCTCTTTTCAATAATTAAAATTTTAGATTGGATATAAAAAACAACGCTCTGGAATATGAAGGATTCATCTTCGTAAAAAATGACGGTATCAGTTATTTCCATTGTTGAACTATCGCATCCATGGGATAATCATCTTTGCAGAACACATCATCCACAACAATCTCAACTTGCATGTTCTCACTTTCAGTTTCGGGCTCTTTCACTTGCCCTATAATGTTTTTTCTCTTCTTCGTCACGGGAAGCTTGTGAGAACTATCAATTTTTTCGAGAGGAGGGTTTTTATCTCCTCCTCCATTTGAAGAATTTTGAGTTTCTTTTTTACTGGGGTGGGTCGTTGGAGTGATGATCCATGATGTCATGCTCTTGTGAGTGCTATCCGGGGACTGGAAACTCTTCTCACCGAAGCCTTTTACCTGTTGTCGATACAATTCAGTTTTGCTTTGCAATGTCTCTACATTGCCATCGTCAGGAGAAGGATTTTTGTCGTCATTGTCTTTGTCTTCGTTCATGCGTGTATGGATAAAAGAGTTTCTAAAGCCATCTACTGGTAAATATTCTAGAAAAATCCAACTACGGTCGAACCCTCTTAGCCTTTCAACATATCTTAGGTTCAACTTGTTGAAATGGGCTGCGAATTTTTCAATCTTGTTGATGTTCCTGAACACGAAGTCCCTGACTTTCCAAGGTAGAGGAATGAACTATTTGTTTCTCTTTCCATGGAAAAAATGCAACCAGTAGTTGTATTTCCTTATTATTTCTGTAACAAACATCTTGTCCGTGATGTGACATCGAAGGAAAAAAGGATTTTCCTTGGAGCCAAAAATAATTATTACACTATAATTTTCCATTTGTTCAAGTGTCCCCTTCCTGTCCAAAAACTTGGTTTCCTGGTCAGACATCCGGGGAGTATCCTTTCCTAACAATAAATCTTTGAAAAATGAGACAAAGTCATTAAAAACCTCATAAAAACAATGGGAGGCCTTGTGCTTCCACAAGGCCTGGTACCAGAACGTTACCAGGTCGAATTCATAGTTTATCTTCTTAGACAGAGACATTTTTTGAAACATACAACAATGCGCTATCGCAAAAACCAAGTAGGATGACATATAAATTTATTCTCTTCTTTGAATCGTGACAATTGGGAACAGATTTCAATGGAAAATAGCTTCCCCCAATCAAAATGGATTGTTCCTTGACTGTGAAATACAAAATATAAAGAAACATGTGGGAAATTGTTTTCGTGGATTCTTGTCCTGTTATTATTGTAAACAACCACGCAATTTCTCGTAATGGATTTCTAAGGAATTGACTTGCAACTTTGTGATATCTTCAAGAACTGTTGTTGGGTCTTCCAGGAACTCGGGTAAGAGTTCCAACCCATTATCATGTTTTTCTAGGAAATGCTTGCAATTATGTCCTTTGAAGGTCAATGTTGGCTTTGAAAATATTAACATATTTCAAAAGACTTGAGGTGACAAAGAAACAGGAGAATGGTCACATAGTGGAATAATTATTTGGCTTGAAATATATTTTTCGGTGCACCAAGAGACCACCTCCTTACAATCAAAAACTTTAGGGACTCAGCTTGCATGAGTGATTCTAGAGGTCCAAATCACTTCGTTCTAGGCGAAACAGGATGAATAGTAAGAGTATGCCCTGGACCACTGGAAGTTCTAGTCCTCATGCTCGAAGATATTCAATGTATCTCCACAGAATTGTTGTCAAGTTGTTGCCATAAGTTTAAGAGAACATTCATTTTCTCCAGATGATGTTTGAAATGAAGAGTTGGAAGGGACAATATAACCCTCCGCAAATATTGGTCCAATGCGCGTGAATGGGAGATCTCCTTGAGCCTTTCACTCATTAATGACAATCTCTATGGATGTTTTATGATGCGCTGTTAGCATTAAAGACTAGTAATTTCATACTTAGAAGTGAGAATATGGATGGTACGACGAAGAGAAATTAAGGATTGGAGATTTCGTGAACGCGCCAATGCCATGACCCATGAAAGACATTCGATGTTGTTAGAGATGAACAATCGGAAGGGATAATATAAATCTCTGAAAATCTTGGTTTAATGTGTATTAATGGGAGATCTCCTCGAGCCTTTCACTCATTAATGACAATGTTGATGGTTCTTGCATGACGAGCTCTTAGCATCAAAGCTTACTAATTTCATATTTAGAAAGAAGTACGGAGGTAGTGGGGATGTGAAAGAGAAATTAAGGAATGGCTAATTATTGAAAGCGGTCGACTTGGCTTCAAAATAGTGTTATAAGGTATAACCATGATAGGTGAGGGCCCGATGGTCAAATTGTATGTCTCAAAAATTTTGAGTGAAAAATGCATAACACGGAAGAGGGCATGGTGGGATAGTCCAGAGATCAATTTGTATATCGTGGAACTCCATGTACTGTTTGCAGGCCACAAAACATTGAAAGTGCAATTGTGACCCCGCCTGTCCGGGAGACCGCAATTGAAAAAGTGGCTAAGTATGGAATAGGGAAACGGTAGGCCGGACTCGTTTTCGCTAATATATTGAAATTTGTAATAAATATCGCATTACCTAGAAAGATCTTTTCTGCATGTTTCTGGGAAAGTTCTGTAACGATAGTCAGTGTGATTGTCTTGTCGAGCCTTTTTATTATTAATGATGGGCTGCACAGTTGTTGCATGATGAGCTATTAGCATCAAACCTTGGTTGTTGCGTACTTTGAAAGAAGTGCAAAGGTGCAGGGCACATGAAATAGTGACTAGGAATTAGAGATTTTGTGAACCCGCCAACCTGAGGATCCGCGAAAGAGATTCCAAGAAATGGAAAAGTATGGAAAGTGGTAAAACGTGCTTCAAACTAGGGTGACAAGGGTTCCCCAGGAGACATGACACCCCGACGATCAAATTATATGTCTCAGAAATTTAGAGTGAAAAATGTGTAACACGTAAGAGGGGATGATGTTGGAGTATGGCAGTCAATTTGTATATCGCAAAAGTCTGGGAGATCTCCTCGAGCCTTTTGCTCATTAATGAAAATATTTACAGTTCCTTCATGACGAACTGTTATCATTAAAGCTTACTAATTCCATATCCATAAAGAAGTATGAAGGTGGCAGGGACAGGGAACAACAATTAAGGAATGGCTAATTATCGAAAGCGGTTGGTCGGGCTTCAAAATAGGGTTACAATATATAACCAATAGAGGTCAGGGTCCGAGGGTCAAATTGTATGTCTCAGAAGTGTTGATCGCAAAATGCATAACACGAAAGAGGGCATGATGGGGCATTCCAACGGACAAATTGTATATCGCGGAACACCGGGTACTGTTTGCAAGTCACGAAAAATTGGAAACACAATCTTGAGCCTGCCAGTCCGGGAACCCGCAATCGAAAAAGTGTCTAAGTATGGAATAGGGAAATGGTAGGTCGGAGTCGTTTTCGCTAATATATTGAAATTTTTAATATATATCCCATTACCTGGCAAGATCTTTTCTTCATGTTTCTGGACAAGTTGTGTAGGGATAGCCAGTGTGACTGTCTCCTTGAGCCTTTTTCTTATTAATGATGATATTTACAGTTGTTGAATGATGAACTCTTAGAATTAAACCTTTTTTATTGCATATTTGGAAAGAACTACGAAGGTGGCGGGCACAGGAAACATTAACTAGGAATTGGAGATTTTGTGAACCGCCAACCCGAGGATCCAAAATAGGGTGACAAGGGTTCCGTAGAAGACGTGAGGCCCCGATGGTCAAATTGTATGGCTCAAACTTTTGAATACATAATGTGTAACATGGAAGAGGGGACGATGTGGGAGTCTGGAAAAAATTGTATATCATGGAGGTCTGGGTGTTGTTTGTAGGTCACAAAACAATGGAAGTGCAATCTAGAGGCCATAATAATTAATGTGCATTGGGAAGGGTGCAAATGTGGCGGGGATGGAAGGGAGCGATAAATTCTTTGAAACTTTTTGTGAACCTGAGTAGAGTGAATCTTGCGAGTTGGAGGAGCCAGGGGTGGAATTGTAGATCACGCAAATTTTGGGTGCAAGATGTATATCAAGGAACACGAGGAAAAAATTGGGTAAGTATGGAAAGGAACGATGGTCGTTTAGAGTACTGAAAATGGCAATTTAATGCATGTTAATGGGATACGTCCTAGAGGTTTTTGATTGTTAATCCAATTTTTTTGTACCAGTGTGATGAGTTGTCACTAGTAAAACCATAATTAATGTGCATTGGGAAGGGCGCGAAGGTAGTGGGGATGGAAGGAAATGATAGATGCTTTGAAAATTTTGCAAATCTTGCGAGTTCGAGGAGTCCAGGCTGGAATTGCATATCATGAAAGTTTTGAGTGCAAGATGTATATCACAAAACAAGTGCCAGGAGAGTTCTATAGTGCTAACCTAGGAAACCACGGCCATAAAATTGGCTAAGTAGGGAAAGGAACGACGGTCGGTCGGACTCGTGATGTGAGGATATAGATGGATATGAAGATCTGTCAGTCCGCCAATCCGAGAACCCATGATCATAGAAAGGTGACTAAGTATATAACTAGAAAGGTATAATAGAGGGGAACAAGAAAAGGGGAAAATGGGTAAGTATCTCACAGAACAACATCTATTGTTCGTTTATTAATGCCAATCTTTTTGAACCTCTGGTGAGTTCTCACTAGTAAAAGTATAAATTGTAGATCAAAAAAATTTTTGGGTGCAAGATGTATATGACGAAACAGGGGGCATAAGAGTTCGATAGCGCTAACCCAAGACCCGGTGGTCAGATAATTGGCTAAGTATTGAAAGGCATGATGGTTGGTCGGGCTCATGATGTGAAGATATAGATGAATATGAGCATCTACCAATCCACCAACCCGGGAATCCGTGATCATAGAAATGTGACTAAGTATAGAACCACAAAGGAATAATAGAGGGGAAGAAGACAAGGGAAAAACGGGTAAGTACAGAGGAGGGAAAAGAAAGGGAGAAATGAACATTTAGTCTCAGCTATGTAATATACTTGGAAGTCGACAAAGACAACTTCAAGTTTAAAGAGAATTTGTTTATATTTATTCCAATAGTATTCATATTAATATATCTTAATAGATTATTTGTGGTCCAAATGTAAACCATCTTCCAATTTGTAGGGTGTTTTTCGGCTCACAAATTTTGTTCAAACCCATAAGAAATATATATATATATATATATATATATATATATGATGTAACATTTTTTATATGCAAGGATATTCTCAAATAGAAGAAGTTGTAATATATGCACAATATTGAACAAGAACATGACATCAACACCTAAGTTGACATGTTGAAATAGAGTCATTAATTGATTCTATTTACGAGGCCCCGAAGAATGAAAGCAGGACGAGTCCACCCATTTCTTTCTTAAGTATAAGGTGGGCGCCACATAACTATGTCCTATCACAAATTATTCTTCCATGTAAAATGTAAGGAGCGAATAGAGTAGCTTTTATTTAAATCGAAGTGTTGTGCAGGGGAAAAAAAAGCTTGTTGTGCATGCTTAACTACGGATCAAAGAGCATCTTAAATTATTGTATAAAGAGGTTGAATTCATCTATCAATAGCTGTACATGGAAATGAGTTAATTTAAAAAAAAAACAATACAAAAAAAAACAATATTAAACATTGGAAAACACCATACAAAAACATCAAATATTTTATATTCAGATAAACTGGGTTCCAAAATACAGCTGAGATTGTTTCCCAAAATAACTCTCTTGAAATAGTTCAACACATATTCTCTAAAATTTAAATGTGTTTTCCATAATGACTGCGATTGGGGCTCCCGCTGAACAAAAAAGCAAATATGTACAAGAATCAAGCCTATATACAATCTTTTATAGATTTCAACTTGATTATCAAATGCTTGCCTGGTTAAAAACAACGAGTTGAATATCAATTTCGGTTCTTGGACTTCATGGGTGCTGCCAACTAGATGTATTCCAACTTCTTGAATAGTTTGTCTCTCATTAGCTTTTTATTCAACATTCCATACTTTGTTAAGTATTAATTTCCCTCCATCATCAAAAACTTGGGGTTTAATGTGCCTTCCTTGTAATGTTCCTGGTCATCCACATCTGAGACAACTTAGAGATGCAATTCAGGCCCAATTGAAAGATGAGGGAGTGGTTTTATGTGACGTCAGCTTTGGGGGAAAAAAATTATGTTAGCCAACAAAAGTTGAGACAAAAAATTCAAGTATCTTGTGACTAGTATTCTCCATGTATTCGATCGTTTGTTTCGTTGAAAGGCCTGCCTGAAGATTTGTATGCTAAATTTATTTGTTTTATTGTTGTAAATTGGAAGGGACATTCAAGTCACCTACAAAATGCTCCTTTGTTGAAGTATATATCTTCTTCCAACAACACATATTTGGCAAGTGTATCAAATGTTGTAGATCACACTAGAATATATCTTTCATCATAGGAGTGGCAGATATCGTGGCTCACAAAATGGTTTGGAATATTCATAAGTGACGCCAAATATTACTCCATGCCCGAATATACTTAGAAGGAAATTATAAATTTGGATCCTCACGAAGGTGATAAACTGTATGAGTGGTTGAATAAACATTCTAAAATTACAGAACCTTATATCTCAAAGTTGTAACAGACTTGACAGACATCCAAATTCTATCTGAAATTTTGTTGACCGACCTCTGGATGTAGTAATAGACTTGACATACAATCAAATTTTAATCACTACTCATACTAATTTAAAGTGTATCAAGTCATGACCCCAGGCTCTAGGTAGCTTCAACTTCAGGGATCCACACTGGTGGTAACTCCAAGCTCCAGATAGCTTCAGCTTCAAACATTGACACTGGCGGTGGAAATGGGAATAGTTCCATTGACTGCAGGGTGGTAATGCGGTGAACAAGCAGGCCTATCATTGTCAAAGCACTTAGACTGCAGGGTTGTCAGAACTGCAAAGAGCATCGACTTTAGTGTTTCTTTTTCACGAAAATTACAATGTTGTTGTGAGTCCGAAAATCTTTGGAGGTTGGGTGTCATGTGCGATGATGACCTCGACATTAGGTGCATGCCAGACATTTATTATCTGACATTGCAGTGTTAATCTAATTTTCATAGTCGACGACGGGTCGATTGCATTCTAACAAGAAATATTAATTGTGTAATTAATTAAAATCCTTGAAGGATGTGAATCCCAAACAATGCTTGAAATTTTTCGACCAGTCATGTGTTAAAAAAATACATTATTTTATATTTTAAAAAATAATAAATTGGATTTTCTATGTCTAACATTAGGTTTCACACGTAAACATTTTTAGGTTAACCGAAATTAATATATCGTCAACTTAGATCCCCGTAAGCGATCAAATTCCCTAGATCTAGTTTATTTCCATCATGTTGGTTGGCATAGAAGGATCCACCACTATGACAAAGAAACAAGGTAGCAATAAAAGCACCTGTGAAAACACAAGCTGGGGATGGAACCACTCTACGAGCAGGAAGGCACTTTGTGCTTATCAACTTGTGATCCTGATGAACAACTCGAGATATTCTTGCGGCAAGGCCATGGCGATTTATTTGAACCAAACAAGTCAATACTTCAAGCATCAAGCAACTTCCGTTTTTTTCAAATATCGGATCTATTGCAACAGAAGAAATTCATTCTCTTTATTCAGAGCATGGTAAACACCAAGAAGATTGATATTTGGTGGAAATATCTCTGGAATATATACTACATCAAGGTCTCTTCTAAAGAATGAAAAAACATCATTACATGAAGGTGGTAGCAAAAGGTTATCTTTAGAAACCAAATCATTACCTAAATACGTCAAACTTCTTGCAGAAGGTGGTAGTATAAAGTAATCTTCAGAAAGTGTTGCAAAGTCCATAGTCCATAATTCCTTCCCATTAAATTTTCCCAGTTACTTTTCGATGCATGCATTAGAAAATTTTGAGAGCCTCATTCCTTGATTATATACCCACCTTCAACTACCAGGAGAATATTCTTGCAAAGAGCAGCAAGCTCTTTGACCCAGATGCAATTATATTCATAGGAATAGTGAAAACATTTTGCAGTAGTGATAGAAAAGTGATTGTATGTGGAGTTTGTTACTACATCCAGAGGTCGCTGAACAAACTTTGACAAAGAAGCTCACTTTTTGTCAAGTCTGTTACTACACCCATAAGTTGCTCAACAAAATTTGACATAGAAACTTCTGTAATTTTTGGATGTTGATTCAACCACTCATATAGTTTCTCACATTCGTGAGGATACAAATTTATAATTCCTTCTGAGTATATTCATGCATGTAGTAATATTTGGCGTCACTTCCAAATATTCCAGACCATTTTATAAGCCATGATATGTGCTACTCCTCTGACGAAAGATAAATTTTGGTTTGGTCTGCAGGATTTGATACACTTGCCAAATCTTTGTTGTTAAAAGAAGATATATACTTCAACAAAGGAGCATTTTATAGGTGACTTGAAAATCCCTTCCAATTTCCAGTAACAAAACAAAAAAGCTTAACATACAAATCTTCAGGCAGGCCTTTCAACCAACTAAAGGATCAAATACAGGGAGAATACCAATCATAAGATAGCTGAATTTCTTTTGTCTGAGTTTCTGTTGGCTAACATAATTTTTTTCGCTCAAAGTTGACATCACATAAAACCATTCTCTCATCTTTCAATTGGGCCTGAATGGAATCTCTAAGTTGTATCACATGTGGATGACTAGAAACATTACAAGGAACGAACCTTAAAGCCCAAGTTTTTGATGATAGAGGGAAATGGGAATAAGTATTTAAAAATAATGCTGGAGGATGATAATATAATCTTCCGTAAATCTTAGTTTAATGTGTTTTAATGGGAGATGTCCTCGACCTTTTCTCTTATTAATGACAATATTTTTGAATATGTGTGGTGAGTTGTCACTAATGAAGGCATGATTAATTTGCATTGGGAAGGGCGTGAAAAATGATTTGAAAGTTTTGTGAACCTGGAAGCCCGGGAACCCGTGAATCTGTGACAACAGGAGGTGAAGAATCGACTAAGTATGGAAAGGCGGGGAAAAATGCCTTAAAAAAACTAAAGTAAGCAACAATTTTTTCAAGTTCAAGATCCACAAAAAAAAAAGGTCAGATCCCATAATATTGACCTCTGCCAATTCAATAGTAGGCGACTGGAGTGCATCTGGGTTGCCTGTGAGAAAATATAATGCTTTGATGAAGAATTGTTTGTATTGCAACATGTGACAGTAAGTGTGTCTTGATAGTATTTAAAATTAACACTAGGGGATGATAATATAATCTTCCGTATATCTTGCTTGAATGCATTTTAATCAGAGATGTCCTTGAGCTTTTCAGTTATTAATTCTAATCTTTTCGAACTTGTGTGGTGAATTGTCACCAATTAAAAGCATAAGTAATTTGCATTGGGAGGTGTGCGAAGGTAGTGGGGATGGACGGGAGCAATAAATGCTTTCAAACTTTTCTGAAATCTAGAGTCCACGAACCCGGGACAAGAAGAGGTGAAGAATCGACTAAGTATGGAAAGGCGGGGCAGTCAGATGGACGAGGACAGACTCATTGTGGGTAGATTGAAGCTTGCGAGTTTGAGGAGTCCAGGGTCGAATTGTAGATCACATAATTTTTGGGTGCAAGATGTATATCACAGAACATGGGGCATGAGTGTTCGATAGCGCCAATCTGGGAACTCACGACCATAAATATTAACAATGGGAAAAACATTCTCAGCTATGGAATATTGCTGGATCTCAACAAACTCAGGTTCAGGTGCAAAGAGAATTTGTCTATAGTTATTCATTTACCAATCATATTATTTTATTTTAATATTATTTTTTTTGGCCCAAATGTAAAACATGGTCCAATTTGAAGGGTGTTTTTGGCTCGCAAAGTTTGTTGAAACACATAGGCGATAGGGAAAATATGAGTTAACATTTCCATATGCAAGCATATTCTCAAATATGACAACCTGTAATATATGCACAGCATTAAAAAGGGACATGACGTCAACACCGTTGTGGATGACAATGGGGTATCACAATATTGCATTCTTACTATGATGATGCCTTAAAAAAACTAAAATAACCAACAATTTTTTCCAATTCAAGATGGACTCAAAAAAATCATCAGATCCCATAATATTCGCCCGTTAATGCGTTTTAATGGGAGATGTCCTCAAGCTTTCCGCTTATTAATGCGAATATTCTCGAACCTGCCTGGTGAGTTGTCACTAGTAAAATAGTAATTAATGTGCATTGGTGATCCAGGTGGATATCGGTGGCCACCCACCTTCTCCAATTGGCCCAAAACATGTTTATGGTATTTTTGGTAATTTACTATTTTTAGCAGTTTTTAACTTCTGGGGCCATTTTGAGGCCCTAAACGATGTTTTTTTAGAAAACGGGGAGAAACATGGATCATAGATCATGTTTCTTATCCAAAATTTGTATTCCTCGGATAGATCTTTCCAACGAGCTATCATACGCCTAAAACAGAGATCGTATGCAAAAGTTACGACCCCGGGAAGTTGATGCACCAACTTACCCAAACACGGCCCACATGACTTTTGGCGCTTCATCTCCCAGGCTTAGGTTTTTGGATGTCTAGGGTTTTTGGAATTCCTTCTTATTGTAAAAAAAGGCCTTCAGAGCCTCATTGTAATCATCTTCTCATGGATGCGAGTAGCCGTCACATCTCTTCTCAGAGATAAGATACCACCATTCCAGCGAGTCTTTCATTCTGTACTTTTACAGTCTCTGTACATTTATTTCATTAATAGAAATCGTGTATTACTGTATATTTGTGACTCTTGTTATATTTCTGCTATATCTCTATTATAGTGTTGTCTCTCTCTTGCAATATCTCTGAATATTTTTGTGTTATATCTCCACTCTCATTTCATGCCGAAAATAATCCGGATCAGTGGTATCAGAGCAGGCTGCTCTTGATCGTTTTTTTGTGCATGTCCCCGAGGAGGTCCGAGTATAGCAAGTTGGGTCTCGAGCTTGTATCTCTTGATGAAAATCGCTCTCGCACACCTAAGAAACCCTCAATGGCGGAAGAAAAGAAAAATAATGGAGCAGACGATCCTATCAGTCTGTTGCTTGAGGAAGCTCTCACACAACAGAGGGATGAAATGATGGAGAATTTTTCCCACATCCTTCAATGCCTGTCGATAGCATCAGGCACATCTTCATCAAGTGGCCACTTTGGAGGCACCTCGCCTTTCAAGGTACAGGTTAATTTTGATATTCCTATATTTGAAGGTCAAATAGATGTAGATGCCCTAGATAAATGGTTAAATCTGCTAGAAGGTTATTTCTCTGTTCATAATTTTTTCGAAAAGGAAAAGATCACCTTCACACTCCTTAAGGCTCTCCCCCATGTCAAACATTGGTGGGAAACTTACTGGGAGCAAAGTTCCACAGAGGAGTCTGGAATATATGGGGCCGAGCCCACTTGGGATTTTTTTTTGGATGCGGTAAAGGAACAGTATTACCCTATTGGCAATT
>JASDQU010262398.1:0-10744 GCA_032191745.1 Picea mariana
TACTAACTATATCCAAAAACCAAAGACATGAAATATGGTATAACTACACATATTATATAAATATATTATCAAGGAAAAAATAAGCTAAATGCAATTTGGACATTTGAAAAAAAAATTACAAGTTAAATGAGTACATCAATAAAAAATAACATATTAACCTTGCAAGTTCAAAATCCGAGCTATGTAGATCGAGAATTGGATTTGTTCAACTAGTGGGTGACGGAAAAAATAAACATCTCAAACAAAATCCAAGAACAGTGTCGCAACTATAGCAATTGTGTCGCAAAGTCTCTTAAAGTCACGTATATATAGATAAAATAGTCAACTAGCCGTTAACACCGACCAATGAGATAGACAAAATTTTCGTCGCTATTGCCATGAAAGTTTTTCATTATAGAGACGAAAATCCTGACTAGGTTAAATTAAGATTTTCGTCGATATTACGATGAACGTTCGTGGCAATAGCAACGAAAATCCTGCCTTGTTTAAAAAAAATATGAAACTAGTGGAAGCATGGAAAATTTTCATGGAATAATCTGCCCATATGTAGTAGTGAGTACTACACCTCCTCCTAAAAAGAAAAACCGTGTACCTGTCAAGCAACATAATCAAGATCAACAGAATATAAAGGAGAAACATATTACATTAAAAGCACCATCTCATGAGGTAAAAACATCTGACAAGACCTCATTAGCATTTAATCTTGAAGCAGAAATCCAAAAAATTAAAATTCCAATCCCTCTAGTTGAGCTGATGAGAAATGAGTCATTTAAGAAAAACATTTTGAGCACCCTTGATCCTAGATACACTTATGACTCTGCTAATATCCTCAACATTCAAGATAATCAGCCTACTATTGTCCTAGGCCCTATGATTGAAGATAGGAATGAGAGTTGTCCACCATTTTACATTTCCTTGAATATTCATGACAAAATATTTCATAATTGTCTCTTAGATTCAGGTGCATCCCATAATCTGATGCCAAAGGATGTGATGGAAGAATTTGGTCTATAAATCACTAAGAATTATCATGATCTTTTCTCTTTTGAATCTAAGAGAGTTAAATGCTTTGGGCTTATTAAATATTTGGCAGTGACCTTGACCTCAGCATCAATGAAAATCATGGTGATGGATGTGGTTGTGGAAGACATCCCTCCCAAATTTGGATGTCTTTTGTCTAGATATTTCATGAAAAGACTTGGTGGAAATTTTCAAATGGATCTATAATATGCCACAATTCCAGTGTTTGGTGGAGAAAAAAAAAGGTTGTACAGAGAATGGAACCTTACATACATAATCAATGATGATCAGAATCCAGTCAATCACCCAATTTATTCAGTGGACACGGGTATGGGGTCATGTATACTTCAAATCGATGACACTCTTTCAGATTCATTATTACTTAAGAAACCCATTGTGAAGTCAACAAAAATAGGTGAGAATGATTTGTGGACAATGTTCTTTGATGGGAGATGTACAAGAGAATCAGCTGGAGCAGGTATATTCATTATTTCCCCATCAAAAGAAACCACTCATTTGACTTTTAAGCTTGAATTTAAAGTCACAAACAACATTGCAGAATATGAGGCATTACTCTTGGGTCTAAATGCATATAAAGATAGGAGGATTAAGAATTTGCAGGTATTTGGGGATGCAGATCTGATAATCCAACAGGTAAATAAGTCCTATCAAGAAAAACATGTCAGGTTAGAAGCCTATAGAGATGAAGTTTTGACAGTGATTCATGCTTTTACAGATTTCAAGATTACTTATGTTCCTAGAGCAATGAATGAACTAGCTGATTCATTGGTTGTTTTAGCCTTCTCTTTCATACCTCCATTACCTCCTAAATTAAACTATTAACTCCAAGTAAATTATAGGCCATCACTCCTTGATAATGTAAAGTTTTGGAATGTTTTTGAAGATGATGTTGAACTCACCAGATTCCTTGTAGTAATGGTTGAGTTTGCAGATTTGTAGATTGATTTGGAAAATGAGCATGATGAATAAGTTGAGAAGCCAAAGCTCAGAAGTAAAATTGGAGCACATGAAATTGTTCAATTTTCCACTAATAGAATTCCTAAAGGATTGGTCCCTTTAGAAAATCTTTTTGATAATAATGATGTGGTTGTCAAATTGGAAAAGAAGGAAGAGGACTCAGATGTCTTTCAGTTTAATGTAGCCAGTGGACAAGATCCTAAATATGTCAACTTAGCTTCTCATTTGTCTGAAGAACAAAAGGTTGATTATGGTGAGTTGTTAAAAGAATTTGTTGATATCTTTGCTTGGCAATATGGTGACTTGAAAACATACAACACTGAGACAATTCAACACAAGATTCCTTTAAACAAAGATACTAAACCATTTAGGCAGAAGCTTAGATATTTCAGTCCTATGTTGCTACCTACCATGGAAAAAGAGATCAAGAAATTATTGGATCCTAAAATTATTATGCCTCTCAGATACTCAAATTGGATTTCTAACCGTGTACCTGTCAGAAAGAAAAATGGAGAGATCAGACTTTGTGTGGATTTCAGAAATTTAAACAAGTGTTCTAGGAAAGACAACTACCCACTACCCAAGATGGAGCACATTTTACAGAAGGTGTCAGGGTCAAGTGTGATGTCCTTTATTGATGGATTCTCCAGATACAATCATATTGTTGCCCATCCGGATGACAGAGAAAATACTTCCTTTACCACTCCATGGGGCACTTTCATGTATGAAAAGATGCCTTTCAGACTGATGAATGCTGGAGCTAGTTTCCAGAGAGCAATGGACATTTCATTCGTTGGAGAGAAAGACAAATTTGTTTTGATATATATTGATGACATAAATGTTTTTTCAAGCAGCCATGAAGATCATTTGCATCACTTGCGGAAAGCATTCCTAAAATGCAGAAGGTATGGCATTTCTCTTAATCCTAAGAAATCTAATTTTGCACTTAAAGAAAGGAAATTTCTTGGACATATTGTTTCAACTAATGGGGTAAGGATTGATCCAAAAAGAGTAGAATCCATTAAAAAGTTGTCTCTTCCTAGATCAAAAAAGGATATTCAGTCTTTCCTTAGAACTATAAACTTTATCAGGAGGTTTATAGCAAACTTTGCAGAGCTTACCAAGCACATCACTTGTATGTTAAGAAAGAATTATGAAGTTAGGTGGACTGAAGAATATAAACATTCTTTCAATGCTATCAAAGAAGCTATCATGACAACCCCTATTTTAATCAGTCCTAACTTTGACAAAGAGTTTTACATATTCCCATTTGCTTCAAAAGATACAATTGCAGAAAAAATGTTGATGGTGAGGAGAAACCAGTTACCTTCTTTAGTAAAGTATTGAGAGATCCTGTAGTGAAGTATGAACCATTGGAGAGAGAGTAAATTTTGGAAAAGATAGAGTTACACCAAAGGAAGATGAAAAAAAATTTTGACAGAAAAGTTAAGGAAGATATTTTCAAGGCAGGGAATCTGGTTTTGAAATGGGATGCAGGAAGGCAGGAAAAGGGAAAACATGGCAAGTTTGATGCACTCTAGAAAGGTCCATTTGTCATAGAATTAGCTTAGCAGAACAACACTTTTGTCCTCCAAGATCTTACAGGTGAAGAAGTATCAGGTGACCCATTCAATGGGTGGTTTCTAAAACTCTACTTTTCATGAGGCTTTTTTTAAGCCTGCTTATTTGTACATATTATTTTTAGTTTTTGTTTTTGTTTTGTTTTTTCAATAACTCCATGCCCAATGGAATACTGACTAAAATCAATTTTGAAATTAATTTGTAAATAAGGCTACTGAGTCAAACTAGGTTCTTGGAAACCTCATAGGGAGGTATCCATGCTAGTTGGAGCCAAATGTTATCTCCCAAAATCAATCAGTTAATTTGTTCCATTTTGTAGGTGATAGCATAGTTATAAATAGGGTCCTATATAAATTTTTAGAAATTTGAAGTGTCAAAACATAGTATATAAGGCGTTATTCTAAAAATAAATTGATCCTCAAAAGGTCTTTTCAAAAGTATAAGTTAGCCAGTGAAAGTCTTAGGTTTCAATAGCTAAAGGGCACTCCTAGTAGCAAGCGAGCCAATGAAAGTGTTAACACGGGTTTTTCTCCAACGACTTTAGAAACCAAAAAAGGGCATGTTGGACACATGTCATACGATCATCATGGCGAATTAATGGAAGCAAAAGAGTGGTTACACCTTTTCACCACGTTCTAGTAGGATATCATGATAGGTTGTGATCACGTATTTCGTGTGGTAAATAGAGAAGGGTTTGAACATGTGACAAACACTTAATCATCATTATAACCAGAGAATAAAGTACCAGATATCTGTTGACATCAAACCAAAATCATCATTCCTTATTTCAAACTCATGTTGTTTAAAAATTCTATTTATGGGGTTTCATATGTCAATTAATGACACAAGGTCATTTTCGCCAGCACCAACCCTTTCCTTATTTAGAAATATTATTGTGTCAACCATGTACAGATTAATTGGTGATTAAGTTGTAGATGGCAAGGAAGCAAGGAGGACCACTTTTGAGGAAAGAATTAGACAACTTATCTTTTTTGCAGTCTCATCCAGAGGTTCATAATCTTTTCTCAGATGCAGGATGTATGACCTATGTGGAAAAGTTGCAGGAGGGATATGACAACGCGATAGTAGAGACTTTTGCAAAGTCATACGATGGAAAGAAAGCTACAATAGGTTCTCTAGAACTGATAGTTGTTGAAGTTGCCATTGCTTCAGCTACTGGCTTACCCAGAACAGGTCAAAGTTGGTTTAAAACAACAATAACCAATAACTTGGATTTTAGATCATATCTCAAAACAGAGTTCCAAAGTATAACCTAGAAGAAAACTATCCATGTTTCTTACCTTGAAGATGAATTTCAAGTTCTCTTCAAAGGCATTCAGCTATATGTAACCTCAGAGGGTATGTATGACATGTTGATGTTATATGACTTTAGACTTCTAGATCACTTCACAGGGAAGGTCCTTCTAAATTTGCCTTTCTTTATTCATAGAAGCTTAACAAAGGTGTGTAATAAGATCAGAGACAAACCATTTAGCATCAGGAATACCCTTTGTCATTATGGCCTGATTAAAATGATTATTCTGGAGGAATTAGAACATAAAGACAGAACCTGGCAACATTTTGTTTTTTGGGAAGGATTTGAAAATCTACTTCATCTTGGAAGTGAAAAGAAGAAAAGGGGTAAGAAACAAACTAATCCTCACAACAGCTCAAGAGAAAGGAGATCTCTCTCACCTATACCACCAAGAGAAGAGGCAGGCCCTAGTTCAAAGGGAAAGAGAAATAAAAAGAAACTTGATTTTGATACAGCAATAGAACAACCTGCAATAAAGAAGGCAAACATTTTAAATTTGCCTTATTCAAATTCAGATTCAAAACTAGAGCAGGAGGAGATACCAACTAATGATAATCCATAATACTCCATGGAACCTGCACATAATTTTGAAGGTTTCACTACCTATGAAGAAGGTGATACATCCAACAAGAAAAAGCCAAATGATTGCAAGATAATCAAGAAATTAAAAAGGAAAATCAAACAACAAGAAGTTCTTGAAAGAGTCATGAAAGAAAGGTATGCAACTCTATTAGAAAATTTCACGAAGACAAGTGAAGCCTTCAAGAATCTGACCTTGAAGAGGGTAAAATAAAAGAAATGGAAGAGGAATATCATCAAAGACAACATTAGACTTTGGAAGATAGCAAGAAGTCTAAAGATCAAGAATAAATTGTTGAAATAAAGGTTGGTTAATCACACTCCCTTGCAAATTTTAGCAGAGACAATTGAGAATTTCAGTAATGATTAAATGCAAACAATGGTTTTGAGCTAGGCTACAAAGAGTTTTCCTTCCTTAAACAGAGCTTTCACTGGCTAACTAGCAGATCTTAAGCTAGAATAGCTGGTGAAACCATAGAGAAGAGATTTTGGAGATTTTGAGCCCGTACAAAGTTATTTTTGGGTGATTTGAAGTATAAAGTGATATCAAAGAATAAATCACCAAATTTTGAGATTTTTTTTTCAAGATTTTGAGGAGATATATGAGGTGAATACTCATATGATCAGCTAACACCTTACTTACAGATGGTGAAATTTTTCCAACTATTGAAGACATGTGTACTTTCCTCCATGACACATCAGAGACATAGCAATGATGAAGACTAGATGTCGAAGACAAACTTTGAAGACAATTCGATTCATAGGAACTAGTTCTTTAGTTATCCTATTGTATTTAGTTTTGTTTTCTGTTTTCTATATTTAGAAATCCAGATCCATTTTTTCAGTATCTGAGACTTGTTGTAAAGGCTATAAATGCCTATCCTTTTCACATACCAGAGGTTTGATTCTGGATACATAAATATACTATATTGTAAACAAGTTTTTTGATATGATAATACAAATCACAGTTTTCTCTCTCTATTGATATCAGATTCTCATATTTCCTTCTGTACTCTTATTCAAGTTGTTTTAACTACAGAATGACTGTCATCTCATCAGTTAGTTCATAACTTGCTTAATAGCTGCTTATCATTATTTATTAAACCCTACAATTGGTATCTGGTTTATAAACACTACTTTATCACCCACTTTAAAATCTATCATCTGATTATTGATCTTTGAGAGAACTGGTTCATTTGATTGTCATTTTGACTATCTAAATACCATACTTTAATTGAGTTATCCCATTGATCCACACAGACAAAATACAAAAACAAGTTTACCTTAAGTTACCAAGCATCTTTGATCCACAACCTCAAAGATTTTCTTGGAGTGAAAGTAATAGGTAATGATTCTTAAAGTATTTCTTAAAGTCATACCATTCCATTTGTTTCTCCTTTAGGCCCTTGGCCAATTTCAAATCTTGCCGCCAAATGTTGGCTTTTCATTTCAAATTGTAAATGGCCATTCTGACCTTCATGTTGCTGGAATAGTTGTATATCTGGAAATATGTTTTGATGTATAATAACCATGCTTCGGCTTCCTCACCTACCTTGGATTTTCCATCAAATATAACAGGTTTGATCTTCTTAAATTCTCCCTCAAGATGATCTACATGTTTCCTTTTCCTGTCCAGTTTTTGTTTATTTTCAGCTGAAGGGGTACCTTCAAATGAGTTATCCTCTTTTTCTGCTTCAGGAACATAATTCTTGGAGGCCCTTTTACTGACCTCTTATGCATGGTTATCATCCTTTTGTATTTTATTTGTCACTATACTATGCAACAGAACTTCATTTATTTCTTGTTGCTCCTGTTGTCCTTTCTTCAGTTTCTCATTGTCAGCTTTGAAAACCTGCAGCTCAACAATGAGATTCCTCATCGTTTCCAAAACTTCAGTAGGTGATATTCTGTCACTATTATGTCTTGGGTATTCAGGATGTCTTTGTTCAGGATTCCCATCAAGTTTGATTTCTGCATCATCCTCGGCTGCCATGATTAACACAAAACATAAAAGGGTTTTATGTTTTTAACAATAAAAGTTTATTAGTTTTACATAAACAAAAATATGTGCTAAGTAAATAATGTGGCCCTGTTCAAGGTCCAAGTGTTGTAACCTTTTCTCTGATACCATATGTAATGAACTTCAAATTCATCCTAAATATTTTTTTTCTATGAGGCTTAAATCTCCAATTACACTTTATATATATTTATTGTTAGATGGAAGAAATCCTTAATTCCTATTATAAATTTTCTTTTATATTACATTAAAATTACATTCAAATTGTCTAGTGAGCAGTGGAGGAGCACGCAGGATAGAAGAGATTTTGAGTCGTTGGATCTCGCTCAGAATAGCCGACAGCCATGAGATCTACGGAGAGCTACATGAGGTTTACACCCTCACTCATACAGTAGCGGACACGAAAGTCCCAAAAGTGTGACCACATCGGGATTTCGGACTTCGGAATTTTGGAGGTCTTGTTGACAAAGGTCAGGACACTCCACGGCGAAAGTTCCGAAATAGCGAAAAGATTGCAGTCGTCCATCTGAGGGAGGACACATGTCGTGAGATCACCCACTTCGAGGAATCGGACATCGGGAAACACAGAGGAAGGATTTTTTTCTTGACTTCGCACCTGGCAAAGTCCTGAAATGATCTGGACCGTCCATCCGTGGAGGACACGTGGTGGAAATTGAGAGTCCACCAGGATTTCAGTTACCAGGGATTCGAGTTGACAGAGGATATTGTCTCACAAGGGGTCATAAGTTGCAAAATCGTGAAACGATGAGGACTTTCCATTTGAAGGAGGACACATGGCAGCAATCTAGGATTTCGGGGAAAGTCTCGAAAGGAGGAGTACTTCAAGGAATCGGGTACCGGGAGTACCAAAGGATAGTGAAAAGCTGATGCAACAGGAGTTGCGGAGTTCCGAAATGTGAAGTCCTGGAGAAGCATTAAGGAGAGTAGTGTAGCCAAGAGCATTTCGGCATACCAGGTAGCAAGATTTCGGGAATCCTGGGTACAAGGGATTCAGGATCTTGTGGAGGAATTTCCCAAAATAGTCAGGACCGTCGATCTGGAGAATGGATCAAAGCCATTGATCTAGGCCAAAGTTGAGAAGGGCCACATCGACACTTCGACAATTTGGGAGTCAAGCGGAAAAAGGGTCCAAACATTTCGGTGTTTGGAAACCCAAAATTGCAAAGAGGAAGAAGGAGACTGGAACATTGCCATTTCGACATTCCAGGTATCGACATTTCGGGAGATCAAGGGGACAGAGTTTCTTGGCATCAGAACTCTGTGAGTCTCGAAACCCAAATTTCATGGCCGTGTATAGAAGACCGTGAGGAAAGAAGAAGGACCTATGGATCGGGAAATTGAGATTTCAGCAGGGAATCAAAAGAGCTAATTTAGCTCGGAGGAGTGATTGAACGATCCTCAGAGTGTACATCGGCCTGAGGGTTGGGGGTCTGTGTCAAGTGGTATCATAGCTTGACTCTGTTTGTAAATTTTAGGCAGATAGAGTAGGAAGGAAAACACCCTGATATACACAAGTTTGGTCTCAGAGGCAGCTTGCAGAGACAAGCAGGGGAAGACAGAGTGTTGGAACTCTGTGATGATTGTTTGTAGGAACACAACAGTTAGGAAGACAGTCTAGTCGAATATGTAGGGGACATTGGAAGCACTCAAGGTTGTAGAGTGACAGCAAAGGTTTTCAAGGAGGGAAGACAGAGGGCAGAATGACTACTGAAGGTCATGCACACGGTGGGAAGAAGAACCGCTAGTAGCAAGAGAACGCTGCATGGGATAAGGAGCTTGTCAATATCAGGGCAAGGATGGATGAACTTGAATTTGGGATGTAGCAGGATACCAAGTCGAGATGGGTATATGAATGGCCCATGAGGACAAAAGAAAAATGGCCAGTCAAGGAGTTGATGGCTAAAAGACAACAGAGACTGTTGAAAATATGGTTGAGGCATGGTGAAAACCTCAATAGACGAGAGAAAGTGGTTCAAGTATGTGAACCAGAGACTGGGAGAAATATCAGTGATGCTGAGGATGAATTGGGATCAGCTGAAGATCTCAAGGACTGTCAAGAAGATAGCTAAGAAATTCCCAATTGCCAGGGGGCAAGGAGTTGAGATTTCTATGGGATCTCACGGACAGTTAGGAGGAAAACCAGGGAATTTCACATTGCCAGGAGAGCAATGAGGTGAGGTCACTGCGGGATCTGATGGACTGCTAGGAGGACAACAAAAAGTTTCCAATTTTCCAGGTGGGCATAGGAACAGAAATGGGACTGTTTGAGAGTCTCAGGAACTCAGAGGTGAGTTTAAATCAGCTTGAGGAGATGACATAATAGATGAGCTCAGAGATGGATTTGGATAAGCATATGCAGCTGACAGAGAAGAAAGATCAGAGGAATATTCTAATGATTGGAGGAATTCAGATATTCCTGCCACATAGCCCAGTTGAGGCAAAGATTTGTGTTGCTGATGGAAGAGCGACAGCAGTAGAAAGACAACCAGTTGTGACTGTAAAAGAAGAATTGGAGAAGGTGTTATAAGGTGCCCAAGAAGAAGAAGAAGATGAGCATTCTAAGGACTGGCTCAATACTTTCAGCCAGGAAGCTAAAAAGACTACAACATTGGAGCTTGCAGAAGCATAAGAAGAAGAAGCAGACAACATGAGCTTTGCTAATCTGTGTGAACATATTGAAGCTTTGGAGAGAAGCGTGATAGTGTAGGGTATGAAAATCCAACAGATGAGGTTGGGAATAGATGAAGAGGATGGCATGGGGGATCATTGTGATCTGTCCATCTGCAGAAAAATTTTGCAGTAGAGGAGACTGCACGAACAGAGCCAACCACTGGAGCAGCTGAATGAAGTGATAGAGAAGATCAAGAGGCTGATGGTAGAGTCAGTAGAGACTGCCATCAAGGAGAAGCTAGGCAGAAAAGCAGCAGCAGCAACAGCGCAGCGGAAGCAACAACAACAGGGAAGTGGAGCAGATGAACAACTCCAGAAATTTGTTTGGGATCCAGGAGGATTTCAACTGCTGAGATGGGAATCTCATGAGAAGGAGCTCATGAATTTTGCAGCCAAGGAGTATGATGCAGGAGCATCTCTCCATGTCAATCAGCCATCCAACCAGCCCACGTCAACGCACACATTCAATGAAGAGAGGCGCAACCCTCATTTCAAATTTGAATTTGAATGTAATTAAATGAATGTAAGGCTATTGAGCCATAAAGACACACTTTGCATAGGCA
>JASDQU010262399.1:0-15551 GCA_032191745.1 Picea mariana
TTTAGAATTTAGAACGACAAACTATAGATTTTTCAATGACTCATTTGATGTCATCAAAACAAAAAATTGTCAGTAGGATTATCCAATTCTCCTATATCCCGGTATTCGTATTTCCATGAGAATATAAGGCCTTGTTAACTCTTGATTTGATACCAAATTCCCTTGTAAAAAAAGGAAAACAAGAAATAGTAAACATTTCCACACACACACACACATATCAAATTCCAAACTCTTCTTGAATGCATGCACCCACATTGAATCTTCCATCAGTTAAATATCAACAACTCTACAACCATTGAGAATAATACTTGTGCACCTTGTTTCTTGTGCCCAAAACCAACTAAGAGAAGCATGGCCAGCTCTTGTGTAGGCATCTTGGAAGGAACTAACAATCACTATTCTGAATTCTGATAAATGCTTACCACTGGCAACATAGAGTTAAGTCCAACAAAGGCACAATTCGAATTGATACATATAAATCACCATCCAAGTGAATACAATTGTTTGTTGTCAAGTTTGTTGGTGTTGTTTTTGGTTTACGAATTTAATTTGGGTTAGGCAGTTTGCATGGAAATTTCAATAACATACAAGCAATATGGTGGGTGGATCCTTCTATAGGCCACCGCTAAGAGATTCAACTACTAAAATGATATTCCTGGATTAGATGGAACTAGATGTGTTTGAAGTGGATGTACCTACTCTATCTACAAAAAACACATGAAGAACACATAGAAAACTGATCGGTTAGCACACTTATAGAGCCCTGAAAGATGAGAGGTGGATCTTATTATTTTCAAAACTTGAGGCTGATTTGGACCCGACCAAAAAAAAATCAGACTTTATTGATATAAAAAAGCTTTTACTTGTAAGTATTGTCTAATATTTCTATTTTGAAGATGTCTATATTCATTTGTCTCACTTGCGTACAATATGCATGTTAGACTTGCACCTATTCATGGTTGGATGTGCTCTCTCTCTCTCTCTCTCTAAAAAACACACAAAAATTCTAGCCAATGCTTGTAGATGGAGTGCAAGGAGCCTCTTGTTTTGCACACCTTTGTAGATAACTTAAATTGCAAGAAAGAGTTTGTTATAAATAAAGGGTTGTGCTTATTTTTCCGTAGACAATATGGCAATATTTTCACCCAACCATAGGCACAAAGGCCACCCCGAGCACCTTAACCTTGACAGATAGAATAATTTTGGTAGCAGACCAATAGCCAACCAAAGCTAGCACACTTTTCTCCAAGGGTAGCGCACGAAGAAAGAATAACTAGAAACCAAGCAGAAATTCCAAACCATAACAAAGAGAAAGTCAAAACCATAACCAAGATGCTAGCTGCAACACCTACAACTACACTCCCTCTCCAAACTTACGCACCACTAGTCCTTATGCAGTTATGAGAGTGAGAGTGACAAATGAGGTCTAATTCTCTCTATTTTTATTGCTCTATCTCACTTGACTGGGTTGACTTATCTTTCTGGAGGCTAATAACCCAATATTAAATATTCTCTTGAGTCGACTTGTCTCCTAGGGTTATTATCCAACATTTTAGGGTTTCTCTTGCTTCCTAGAATATTATAGTCTTGTCAAAGGTTACACGTGGAGGTTAATACCTCCCGCAGCTACCATAATGTTAAAACACTCTCCTAGCTAGGGAGGTATTAAAGGTAATTATATTAAGCCAAAAAAAACCATTCAAACGGTAGCATCATCATAGCCACATAGGCTATATCATGATCACGTAGATCGACTCACAACCAACATCATCACTATCAATATCATATGATAGCATCAACTGCATCATCTCTCAAAGCCATAGTCCATCTGAGTAATCGAGCATGACATTGAATAAGTATCTCACTCTACAAAGTGATACAATAACTATTCTTCTAATCCAGACACATGTCCTAGAAGAATAACCATTCCAACAAATGCTGGAAGCCACGCCATGGGCTATAAGGACTATTATTCTAATCCGGACATATGTCCTAGAAGAATGATTGTCCTGGACCATTTTCCCTTTGGTCACTACTGTGAATTAAGGGAAAATGTTTGTCCTGTACCAATCTCTCCACTCTGGTCACTACTGTGAACTCAAGGAGACGAACCATTCTTCTAATCCAGACATACGTCCTAGAAGAATAACTGTCCATGGTACATCAACAATTTGTCAACCTGGACCACTCTCCACAGGGAGAATGTTTGTCCACCAATAATCAGTCCTTCCTGGAACATTCTCCACCTGGAGAATGTCTATCCATCAACACACTAACTATCCATCTAGCTGGAAATCATCTCCAACATTAGTGATAGTCTCCATGGCAATAAGAACAATTCCATACAATAGAATGCAACTATGTCTATCCATAGTAGTACAAAACTAATATCCAGTGGTACACAACCACACCTAGTAGCACACGAGTACTAACCCCTGACACACAGTCAATACTAGTGGATCAAATCCACCATAGTAGCATACAACTACTGTCCAGGGACATACAATCTCCAAAACAATCATATCATCTGATATCAACCTGCATAAACAATATCATGATACAAACAGATTCATATGGGCCATTCTTCCACTCACACATGTGAGATCTGGAAGAGCATCTACACTCAGAAACTAAAACATCAAGCATGGGCTATCTCGACTATTCTTCCCAATCATAGAAGAATAACTGTCCTTGATTTCTCAGTCTGGACCATTCACATAACTGGGCCATTCCTCTGGCACTAATCATAATGCAACCTAGAGAGAATGAATCTACCCTAGGGAATTCCTGTCCCTGATTGATGAACCTTGACCATTCACCTAACTGGTCCATTCTTCTCGAACTAATCATAGTTCAACCTGGAGAGAATGAGTTTTCCCTAGGGAATGATTGTCCGTACCATTTCCTATGGAAATTACTGTCCTACTCCAACCTCCAAGACAAACCATTCTTCAAAACTGCTCACAACTGTGAACTTCGAAAGAATGACTGCTTGATGATGTAGACCATTCTACTTGACCACTACTCAAAGTGACCGCCAAGAAGAAAGACTATCCTATACCATTCACCCACACAAACCACAAGGGGAATCACTATCTATGGTACATCAACAATCTATGGAACCATTTTCATTATGAAAATGACTGTTCGATCTGGACCATTTTCGAAACTGGAAAATGCCTGTTTGTCAGAAATCTCGAACCACTTTCTGGACTGGAAAGGAACTGCCCAACTTGGACCATTTTCTGACCTAGAAAATGACTGTCCATAAATCAATAACATATTAGTGCTCCCTCCCAACCTGGGAGTAATCACTTCCTTTTTCAATAAGGAAGTCGTCTCCACGATCCCCAACTTGTCCCTTAAGTACGCAAACTTTTCATCTTAGACAAAGGCTTTACCAAAATATCTTCTATCTGCTCATTTGTGGAGATATACTGGAGAACTACTTCTCCCCTCTCTACTTTATCACAAAGAATATAATGCTTGATCTCAATATGCTTTGACCTATCACGAAACACCGGGTTCTCTAAAAGGTCCACATAGATCCGATCATCATAATATATCATAGTCAAATTCAACACCTGATCAGTCAGTCCAGAAACCAACTTACAGAGCCACACTGCTTCTGTATAAGTATCACAAATTGCTATATACTCTTCTTATGCAGTGTTGAATGCAACAAACTTCCATTTCTTGCTAGCCCATGACATTGTGGCAAAGCTCAAATTAAAACATATCCAAGTAGTACTTCTTCTGTCATCTTCACTCCCTACCCATTCTGAATCAATAAATCCATGCAAATGTATATCATAAATCAAATGTCATGCTAGAACTAGAAGTCACACCTAGACTGCTGTAGGTGTAAGCCTAATACCCATCAGAATGTAAAACATAAATGTTTATAAAAGGTGGAAAATGAATGGAAAACTTAGTTCAAGATGTCAATCACAGATAACTCCATGCAATATACACTAGAAAACAAGGCCTTGAATAACGTCAGATCGATTTTTAAGAGATAAAGTGATAGATGGAAGAATTTTCAAGAAAAGTGTAATATGCATATCATTTACATCATGTAAAACTAACACACATATGAAGAAAAATATCTGAAATAAGAACCTCTTAAAATCAAAGAGAAAATATTCTGATACACTTGTATACAATATCACAATAGATCCTTTATTGCAATAAAGAAATAATCAGCTAGAGGAATCATTCAACACAGATTGATATCAAAGTAAGATAAAAAAAGATGATAAAAGAAGCAAGATTTATTTCCACTATTCAAAGTATCTTGGATCTGGTCCATACAATAAGGAGACAACTCTGTTACAAAAAACAATATCAAAAAACATGTTTCTCAGTCACATCATTCAAACCTCTCCTAAGTCTTACAATGCCCTTTAAATAACTCAAAACTTTCAATGCCAACTTTACAATTCACCCCTCAACATCCTCATATGATCCCCATGCCTAAGGAAAGCATAGAAACATGTGTACAACAAAAAATAAACAAATTGTTCCTTTAAAGGAGGATGTTGGCAATGTATGCAACATTCTTTAATAACTGATGATGTGTCCATAAAAGTGCAATCTTCTTGAGGCAGGTGGCCTCCCGGATCACAAATAATATTTAGAGTGCTGGTACGAATCCATCTTGACAACTGGAAGCTCTCTTTCCTTCCAAAATCTCCAAAAAACTGAGTTCGCAATGTAGCGCTGCAAATTGTCCTGAAACAACCAGTTCGCAGTGCCAATGGCTCCAGGCGTTGCAAACTTTCCTGTAGTGGCATGTTTCACTTTGTCCAACCTTTCATCACCTCAAAAATCATACTAGGTGTCCATATATGTTGCAAAACTTCATTACCTTAATATATAACTGGGGAAAAGACACCAAAATTGATAGTTATGGTTCAATACTCATAGCCATCACCAAAAATGTTGTACACGCATATAACATAAACTTTGACCAAAAATTGATGTTGGTTTTTTAAAGATCAATGTATTTATATTTTAGTTCTGGAGCTTCTTCTGGTAGCAACCTTGGCCAACATGTCTAGGTTTCTTTTTGCCAATTCTTCTTTGAAAGGCTATAACTCTGCCTTCAATTTCTTGATTTCAGCTTGATGGGTCATGTTCTGCATTTAGAGATTTTTGAGCTGCCCGTGAAGGGGAAAGAATATTTTAGCCCAAAACCCTGCCTTATCAATGGTCTCATGATACATTCCCAACATCTCCCTAAGATTCTTCCTAGAACCCAAGTCTTCCTTTTTTCAACTTATCAACTTCAACTCTTGCTTCCTTGAGCTGCCTCTTGAGCCTATTAAAGGTGGGGTTTCTTTCATGCTAAGGAGTAGTGATGTCAAAAACTTCAATATGTTGCTGAGAAGTTTGATATTTTCCTTTTTTCTGGGTTGAGGTCTCTACTGTATCATCCTTGACAAGGACATGTTGCTTCACTGCTACTCTAGTAAAAGGTCTCCTAGGTTTAACCTTATTTGCAGCAATGGGTGGGGAAAAAACAATATTTTTTCCTTTCAAGCATCTTGGTTTGCTTGAAGGAGCCTCCATAGGGATAAGATCTGCCACTGGTGAATTTTATCTATATGGAGGTTGTCAAGGACGTCCTACTTCTACTTCATTAGTAGCTCTGAAAACTTTATCACTCATAGTCACCCTTTTCTTCTTGCTAGCCTCTGAATGCACAATCCTCTCAATAGGAGTAGGACTTTGTCTCTTGGACTGTGGAGTGGGGGAAACATATAACTAACACTGTTATGAAGTTAGAAATGTTTCCCAATTAGTGTTAGTTTTCCTTAACTCTTCCATTACCAACATCTTAATAAGGCCAGAGTGAAAGACACTGGTATCTACTTGATTTGACTTGTCTTGGAATTTGTGTGACATCTTACCAATGCTTCTAAAAAGATAAATTGGAAGGTTCATGGATTCTTTTCCTGTGAAGTGTAATAGCAGCCTGATGTGGTATTGGTACACCATGTTAAACCTCCCCTCACATGTGAAGTATCTCTGGATAACCCTCAACATCTTGTCAAAACATTCAAGCATGTGGATTATAGGTACTCCTTTGGACAAGTTGTCCTCCTTATACTCTGGCTTAAGGAATTCCTTTGAGAAGGAAGAATTTAATGACATAGCTTTGAACCATTTCTCCCCATAGTCAGGTATATCTATTGCAACAGAGATAGAATGCTTTGAAACATCAAACTCTAACATCCCCACTTTAGTTTTAGTCCCATGAAAGTTGAGTGAAAACTCTTTGTCCACCTCTGGATGCCCTCTCTGCATCTTTTGACATAAATTTATACAACCTACCCTCTGAAAAGATTCCTTGAACAAAGATTCAGAGTTAAGGAGCTGCATATCATAAGTTTCTGTCCTCACAATCTCCCCTCCCTTGCGAGTCTTCTTTTATTGTTGACTATCCATAACTACTACTGGAAGAATGTTTTCTATAATTCGTTATGACAACTAGGTGTGTGAAAACAAAGTACACAAGAATTTAGGGTTTTAATGACAATACTGTTTTTCCTAAAGCTCACTTTGTACAAAGATTTATACACATCAATGGTATGAGATAGAACAGACTTCAAACATGAAGGATAATGGAACAAACACTGATATTTGTAATGAAAGGAGGACAAGTGAAGTTTCTTTGCTAATAACATAGTTTTAGCAGCATAAATATTAGTTTGTAGCGCCATTGATGTATGCAATTTAAGCTTGGTTCTACAAATGATCAACCATACTCCTTAGGTTTGATAGTGGTCTCCTTCAATGAGTTAAGATTAAACTTCAAATTGATGCAGAAGACAGGGTTTCAACAATTATGGAACAGAGGGTTTGCAACACCTAGTTCACAACGCACGCTAGTGATGCATAGTCAAAGCAACCCGTTTTGTAGCACTGAGTTATTCAGTGAGACATATGACTTATCTGCAGAGAAAAAATATGCATTTAGGTCAATGTAATAGTCTAGATTGGTGAGCATAATTCATGGAGCCATGGAAAAAGATTTGAAGGTTGGCAAGAAAATAGTTTGAATAGTTTGCAACGCAAATTAATAAAGCAACATAAACCCTTTTTTCAACCTTTTAAACAACATGGAGATCATCAAGGTGTACTTGATGAACCTGGTTTTGATGTTGATGCTTACAAGTTTTAATTGATATATCAACAACTCATCCAAACTCAACTATCCTCTTCATCTAGTCTGCAATGCCAAGTTCAAAATCAATTCCTGCACTTTTAGGAGATTGTTAGAAAATCTGTGACATAATCCCTGAAAAGTTGGTTAAATGAAGGCGCTGAAAACCATGAAATCCCCTTTGACACGTTTCTTAACTTCAATGATGAAAAATGAATTCTTGAGGTACTCATGAGTACGCTGCGAACTCTCCTGTGAGTTGGCAACAAATACATATGACTTTTGACTTGGATAGTGACAAAGGAAAACTCGTGTAAAACTTGGAGGCATGATATGTCATGGTAATGATTTTAATATCAAAAGTGTGACTCCTAAATACCATTACCCTTGTCATGATGACTAATCTTATGACATAAAGAATCTGAACTAAGGCTAAACATAAATTTTCTTATTCAAATAAAAATTTAAGTTATGACCACAAGAAGAAGACCCAAAACCTAGGAATTATAAAACCAAATGACTCAAAAACAAAAACCATAGTGATTTTTTGACCCCTAAAATTCTATGTGCTAACACATCCCACAATAAAAATATCTGGTTGAGTATACATTAACAAGCCAATCAATTGTCAATATAGAGATGGGTCTACTGGATCAGAGTCTCTCAACTTCTTCAGATATGTCATCATGTGAGTTTACCATGGATTTGAAATCCATCATCCTGGACTTCTGAAGAACCATTTTAATATACTTCCTCTGTCATAGGAAATTTTCCCCACGTTTCTGCTGTACATGAGAGGCTGTGCACCAAGTTTGCTTGAATCCATACAAGGTATTCTT
This sequence comes from Picea mariana, assembly GCA_032191745.1. Classification (NCBI taxonomy): domain Eukaryota; kingdom Viridiplantae; phylum Streptophyta; class Pinopsida; order Pinales; family Pinaceae; genus Picea; species Picea mariana. The sequence continues at coordinate 8,011 of JASDQU010262399.1, forward strand.
CCATTTGCATACAAGGGTCTCTTTATGGTATACATCAAAACCTTGAGGTTCCTCTGCATATGCTTCTTCTTCAATTACTCTGTTGAGAAGAACAATATTTACATTCATCTGATGTAAACTCCAACCCATGGATACTGCATGAGATACAATGGATCAGGTAGAGGTATATCTAGTTACTAGAGCAAGTTGTCATCGTAGTCTTCTCCCTCCTACTGGGAGAACCCTCTAGCCCCGAGTGTCACCTTGTATCTATCAATGCTTAATTTCTCATACATTGTTCTTCATCACAACTTCCTTCCATTCCTTTTTCTTTACTGCTTCTAGTGGGTTCAAACTGGTTCAATTGGTTGTTCTAAATTTTCTTTCTTTCTTGGAATCTTCATGCTCTTCCTCATGTTTATCTTCAATGTTGGATTCCATGGAATCTTCTATAGATTACATGCCCTTCTTTCCTGAAGGCTCCAACCTTCTTCCATAGTAACATAAATGTATATGGACAACCAAGAATATTCAAGGCTTCTTTTCAAAGAAGACTTATTCTAGAGTCAAACTGAACACGTGCTGCTACTTCCAATGAAGAACATGGATGGATACTTCATAGTATTTACAGAATCTTCTTCAATGGATCATATCGTTGGGGATTATCTCCCTCCTAATCCCAAATTCATGCCTAAATGAGTAATATGCATGCACTTCGATTGGAATTTTGTGATCAACTCCTTCCATCTGAGAGAGTCCATGCTTTAGTTTGTTGCATCTCTTTTTTCTTTCTACAAAGTGTCACAAGCCTGTTCTGGTTTCCTTTTGATTTCTGACTTCCTTCGAGTCTGAATCTTTTGAGTCTCTTTAAATTTATTTCTATATGTTCTGATTGCTTCCTATTTGGTAGTTTTTGCAAGCATCGTGTCATCCTTATAAACTTCTTCTATCAGATCTTCCACAAACATATTTCACAAGGATACTTGCTTGAAAAGACATCTTCATGATAGCCTTCATGAAATAACCTACCCGAGACAACAAGAACAACAATGTTTCCGATACAACATATTTCATATTAAGGATAGTTTCTTGGTAGCATTAGTAAGATGATATAGTCTGAGAACAAGAACAAGAAATATTTCCTAGATTAGGTGTTAGTTCATATTTACAAATAAGTACAATAAGCATCTATATCAATAGTATTCATATGCAGTTGAGTATTCATTACACTTAGCAATAATATAATCTTTCAAAGACCGCTTTCACAATTTGTGATGTAGTAACTATCACCTTTGATATACACAAATTTGAAGATTAACAATTTAATCAAACCTCGAACCTGAAGCCTTAAATGCTATGGAGGGTGCACTTGTTCTTTTGAATGCACCGAATCCAAGATTACAACTTGGATAAGATTTCTAGTACTTTCCCTGCAAACACACTCATGTTTTTCTAGATGATATAACTTAGATAACATATACAAGTGCATACCTTGTAGCACTGTCCATCTTGTCTTCCAATCTAAAACTTGACACCATCTTGAAAAGAAGAGATTATAAACTAAATCAGAAGATTCAATGATTAGAACAAGCTAGAAACTCTAAAATTTCAACTTTGACCACAAAATCAATTTGACCAGAAGTCAACCTTTGACTTTGACTAGTCAAAATTTTCCTTTGACCTTGACCAAAGATTCAAACCTGATGTTTTTGCTGGATGAGAGTATCAAGAGGTGCGTTAGGCTAGGGAGCATTAGGATGTCAAGGAATTAGTTCAAATACTTCACCAGAAGTTCTCGAACAGAAGAGTTATGGTTTGTTGCAGCTGCATAATAAAAAAACCTAACTGTAGCTGTAACTGGTGCCATAGCGAGCTTAACAAATAACTTCCCAATCTATCTTCCAATGGTTAGACTGTTTGAAGATAGTGTGGGCCCATAACCTATTAGAAATAAAGGGAGGTGCTCATTTTTCCATATACAATATAACAATATTGTCACCCAACCATAGGCACAAAGGCCACCTTCGAGCACCTTAACCTTGACAGAAAAAATAATTTTGATAGTAGACCAATAGCCAACCAAGGATAGCGCACCTTTCTCCAAGGGTAGAGCACCAAGCAATAATAACCAAAAACCAACTAGAAAGTCCAAACCATAACCAAGAGAAAGTCCAAACCATAACCAAGATGCCAGTTGCAGCGGCTGCAACTGCACTCCCTCTCCAAACTTGCGCACCACTAGTCCTTATGCAATTGTGAGAGTGAGAGTGACAAATGAGCTCTAACGCCCTCTATTTATACTGCTCTATCTCACTTGACTGGGCTGAATTATCTTTCTGGAGGCTAATAACTCAATATTAAATATTCTCTTGAGCTGACTTGTCTCCTAGGGTTATTATCCAATGTTTCAGGGTTTCTCTTGCTTCCCAGAATATTCTAGTCTTGTCAAAGGTTACACGTGGAGATTAATAACTCCCACAACTACCATAATATCAAGAGAGTTTGGGGTAAAATTTCAAAATTAAATATTTGAAATGCAATTAAGTTCCTTCAATTTGACTAATCTAATCCTACTTGCAACTATGAATGAAAAGGTGATAAAATGAGGTCAATCAAAATGGCAAACCCAATACATGTACACAAAAAAAACATGTGTAAAAACAAGTAGCATAGCTATTTGCAGGGTGATCACAATGACATCCGTGTTTTTTTTTTTCAAGAGCTCCCTAAAACAAATTGAAGCACATTCCCAATGAAAGAACATTGGTGGTAGAGGCCATTTAGACCAATCTCACTTGTCTCTGTGCTTTTTGTTATTTTATGAGAAAACTAGATCGCAAGAATAAACTCAATTAAATTCAATTACTATCCAAATCACAAGAAAATCATTGCATTTATTTATTTTTATTTAATTCACGACTCCCTATGTCAACCACCAAGTACCAACACTTTATGCGTCTAATGGTTGAATTTACTGAACAATACCCCATGTTTCAACTCATACATATCACACATGTATTTTTGGTAGAGAACCAAACAATAATGATGATGGATACAATATTATTATAAATAAATTTTATTTATTTATTTATGATTTTAATATGGGAGTGTTACACATTGACAACACGGAGTTAAGTCCAATAAAGGCACAATTCGACTTGATATATAGACATCAACATTCAAGTGAATATAGCAGGCTTCAGAGGTAGCAATGATATTCTTATGAAGTAAATAATTAATAATAAGGTGGAATGACTAATAACCTCAAAGGCCAACAAAAAAAACAATATATATTGAACCCAACAAAATCCATCGATTCCTAAGCTTGGATTGTAGTTTGGAATTGGTTGGGAACCCAATTTTCCATGGCTTGAATGAAACAATGCTATTTTTTAAAATACAAATGCAGAGTCCCCATCTAGATGCCAACAAAATTGGTTGTGGATCAAGGATTCTATCCAATGCATTAAATTATGTCTTGGAGATCTCATGGCACATCCTTTGTCTCGGCAAAGTCATTTATGTTTTTCTTTACAAGAAATTAAGGGAAGTATATATATATATATATATAATTCAAGAAATAAAAGTAGGTACATTTCAAGTGTATTAATGTAGATTTTCAGGTGACGCATCTAAGACATAAAACACAATAATGTGTAGATTTTTAGGTGATGCATCTAAGACATAAAACACAGTAATGTGTAGATAGGCTTGTACCTATGTTATAACAATATCTTACTTCCACCCGCCTTCTACAATTATATTCTCATGTGGATTGTGTAAGATAGAGACAACATGACGAAGTTAAAAGCTTTACATATTCTTATTGAGTCACATCCAGTAGGAAAAAAGAATAACATTTTGAGTTAAGTTTCTAGCCACCTTTGCTAGTGGAAAAAGACACACAACTAAAGCATTCAATCACATTTTAGCAACTAAAATCTAGGACCTTGGCATGCCATTAGTATCCAATTATAAATTTTATCAAACACAAAAACCCATTTCAACCTTCACTCAAAAACCTAGACAATTTTTATTTAGGTGGAAAAGGTGTCTAATAAGATTTGAACCATTTACCCATCAACAATTGACATCTCAATTAAGCTACATCCGACATGAAAAAGAATAATATTTCCAGTTAGGTTGTTGGAAGGATTTCCCGATGACAAAAGACACAACTAAAGCATCTAGAAACATTTAAGCAGATACCAACTAGGATCATAATGTGCCATTAGCAATCAATTATACATTTTCTCAAACACAATAGAACCCATTTCAACCTTCAATGAAAAACTTGGGAAAATTTTATTAAGTGGACAAGGTATCCAAAAGAATTGAATCCTTTTTCCATTAGCAATTGTTAAGACCTTATAAAAATCCCCACTTCAAATATAAATAACAAAGTCACATAACACTTGCACCTATCTAGATTCAACTTACACTAACTCTAGTCATGCCAACTGATACGTTAATACAACAAATACCCAACTAATATTTTTTTATCAGGCCTATGAATTCAAAATATACACTGTGATGGTTTCTTGACTTGCCCCATGGTTTAAATATCTGTCTTAATAATGGTTTTGCAGAGATCTCTACACAAAAAATGAGAGCACTAGAAAAGTCACACTTGTTGGACATGATGGGAAATCAAGATGTGGGTTTTGCAAATCCCTCTACACAACTAGTGTGGGGTTCAAGTCACAAGCTTCCCACACTGCCAGTTGATATAGATTATTTTAGGAATGAAATGAAAGCATAGATATTACAATTAAGTGCACATAAACATTACCAGAAACAAAGAAACACAATAATAGATGATTTCTATTAATGAAAGAAATGTACAAAGACTGTAAAAATATAGAGTGAAAGACTCGCTAGAATGGTGGCGGCTTATCTCTGAGAAGAGATGTGACGACTATGCTCATTTGCAAGAAGATGAGTACACTGAGGCTCTGAAATCCTTTTTATAATAAACATGAACTCCAAAACCCTAGACATCTAAAAACCTAACCCTAGGAGATGAAGTTCCAAAAGTCATGTGGGTGTCATTGGGGTAAGTTAGTACATCAACTTCCCGGGGTCGTAACTTTTGCATACGATCTCCGTTTTAGGCATGTGATAGCCCGTTGGAAAGATGTTTTCGAGAAATACGCATTATGTGATAAAAATTTGACTCTATCTATAGTTTGACTGTGGCAAGCCAATAAAACACTGTTTAGGGTCCCAAAATGACCCTGTAAGTAGAGAAAGATGTACTGACATGAAAACGTCCAAAATAAGGCAGTTGGACTAGGTGGAGGTCACCATTATACACCTGGATGCTGTGTAGGGATTTAGGACATCCCTATAAGTGCATAACCCACAATTACAAAGAAATGTCCCCATTACAAAGAAACGTGTTGAACTCAAAATTGTCAAGATGAGCCAGCTGGAATTTGGAACAGGTGGGTGGCCATTAATATCCACCTAGACCAGTCCTCCCCCATTAGGAAGAAATGGTCTCCATTGTGTTGAGTTCCCGAAGAAGAGGGAAAAGAATTTGGGGAATCTGAATCTTGGTGAGCTGCGTGCCTTGTTGGAGAAGTTGCGCCGCTTGGTCTGTGGAAGGTTGTCATGGACTTGTCGCTGGCGGGGTTGAATCTGTTCCACCAACCTTTTGTCGTTGGGCTTGACAGGGCATTGTGTAGGCACCATCATAGGTGAAGAAACAATATCTCCCTTCTGTTTTTTAATATGCTTCTATTGGATAGAAGGTGCTGAGGCTACAGTGGTTGCAATGGCCTTCTTTGCATCCTTTGAATAGACTGTGAAGATGATGAATTTTGCAGTATGAGAGATTACCTTGCGGCACTGTTTTGGTGGAACAATAGTCGAACTACCTCTGGTATCTTGTAGAGCTCACCCCCAGAGTAATAATGACACTACGTGGTTGAGACTCATAAACATCATGACGTTTCCACATATATGGTTGGCCCAAGAAAACATCACAAACATCAAGAGGGGAAACATCACATACTACCTCATCCTTGAAGGGCTAGATGCCATAATATAGGAGGCACTGTTGGCTAACACATATATCGCATCCTTGGTGAAGCCACCCAATGTTGTATGGCTGCGGGTGTGGTGTTGTCGACAACCCTAACTGTTTGATGACCTCAACTTAGAGTCGGTTCTTCTGGCTACCTATATCAACAATGAAGTGCAAGGGGGTCCCCTTCACCCACATATGTGAATGGAAGAGGCGCTCCCCCTCTTTAGGATCTACTAGTTATTTTGGTTGCATTATTGCGGTTGCGAAAATAGAAGTGGGGTCTACATCGATGATCTGTCTTTTTTCATTAATTTTTGGATCATATTCTGAATCAGGGTTTGACTCCTTGTCTTTGATATCGGCCAAAAATGACTATTTCGAGTGACATTCATTGGTGTCGTGCTAGGGGATTTTGTGGAAGTCGCACCACTTCCTAGTGTCAATTTTCATCTTTCCTTTACCCTACTTTTCCTGTGTCTTGGACTAGTTTTCAAGACGCTGCTGGTTAGGGCCATATTTATCATGATTTTTTTGTTGTATATTTGCAGACCCAAACTCCCATTTGTTTTTGTGCCTAAATTTCTGATCGATTTTGAAAACATATCGATAGGCAACTCCCAATGATGAGATGTTTAGGAAATCGATTTCAGTTTGGATGTACCTATGTAGATCCCTATGGTATTTCAAAACCAGATGTGGCTCAAAGTCTTTGATACCCAACTTGGTGCGCAAGGTATGGAAAGTATTTGTGAACTCTGACACTGTTTAGCTCTTCTCTTGCCGCAATGTGGTCCTTCTCTGCAAGATACCAGATATATAAAATATGCAGAACAGAAATGAAATGCTAGAAATGACAGAATAACAGTAAAATATCTAGCATAATCTTCACAATACAGAGAAATGATATACGAAATAGCAACATAAATAACACTTTGAATCATATAGCAATGTTCACAGGCCTCTTCGAGGGGGCAACCTCTAGTCGAGCAACGTTCTATTACAATAATCTCCCAGCTAGGGTTTTCATAGCCTCGACCCTTATTTATACTAAATATGTCTATTAAGAGAAGCATCTAGAGGAAGATCCTTCTAGAAGCGGAAGCTTCTATTAGGTCTTCTTACATCCACCTTATTCTATTTTATTGGAAGGTCTTATTAATATTGACCTTTATTACATCCGAATACATTGATCTACCTATGTGCGGGTTAGGACCTTAACATGTCCGCCCCCTTAAAAACAACCTTGTCCTCAAGGCTTGAGATGTGGAAACTGCTGCAGAATGGTAGCTGGTTCCCAAGTGGCATCGACTGGAGTCATATCTTTCCACTGTACTAGCACTTCCTTGATGGTTCTCTGATGAAGGCGATGCTCCCGCTGGTCCAAAACTGCTTCTGGTTATATCCAAATGGATCCTTCTTCAGCTAACTCTGGAAGGTGGGTTTGAATTTTGCACCTGGTTCCAATCACCTTCTTCAAGCATGAAACATGAAAAACAGGATGAAGCTTCGACTGACTGGGCAGAGCTAA